>PVHP010017020.1:0-34769 GCA_004024765.1 Zapus hudsonius
ATATATATATATATATATATATATATATATATATATATATATATATATATATATAAACATCTATAGAAGAATCACAGCAACTAAAGCAATATCTATTTTAAAAGAAGAAATGCTAGATATAGTGCTATAATGAAAGAATATTAAAAAGGCCACTTGACTGACAGTTTAAAGATAGTCATGCTTTATAAGTCCTGACTAAATGAAAAACAATAAAATGGGTCTGAAGATAGCATTAATGCAATAATCTTCTTGTCTGGCAACTGTGACCAGTGACAATGTCTCTGGGGTTCTAATTCCTTTCCTCCAGCTGAGTTGCTTAAAGTACAGTGTTAAAACCTCCTGAACAGCAGCTTTTCTTGACAGCCATCCCATGGCTCCGGCATCTCCCAAATCCGGGGTGTCTCTACTGAAACCCATGGTCCATCAATGCCATGGCCACCCAGGGTCTCCATTAAATCACAAAATTGGAAACCAATAAAATGATTTCAATATGGCTTATATTTTGCTGTAACAAATATGTGTTCTCTCCCAGACTAACAGATCTCTATTTCAGAGGCTGCATGACTTAAATGAGAATATATTTTTTGAAGTTTAGGAGGATTTGACTCAGTTATGTCTTAAATGCAAATGTCTTGGAGATTTTTTTTTTCTTGTGATAAATTCTGAAATTTTAGGCAAGGTAATTTTAAATGCTGATTTTAAGTTCCATTAGTTACTATTGAGAAAAAATTAATAAAATAGATGTAAGGATGATCCATTTTACTCTCTGTTTAGTCATTCTGAATATATGGATTTCAAAATTCATCTTCATAATAGACTGATTTTTAGTGAAAATAAAAAAAAGTTTCCAAAATTTACCAAACTCATGATGTAATTTGACTGAAGAAAGTAAACTTGAATCCTGATATTCTAAGCTATGGAGATGAGTGTTGTAATGGGGTTAATATATGCCAGGGAGTCTAGACAGAGACTACTAACAGTATCATAGCAAAACAGGAGCCAGGTTAACACACTAGTTGGTCTATCAAGCGAGAACAACATTACTGAACCAGGATGAATGCCCCACTGTTCAAGAAAGGAATCCCTTCAAAAGTACTTATGGAGACCACAGAGACCAAATCTATCACTTGAATTGTGCAGTTCCTTGAAATTCTAGAGTCCAAGGGCATGATGGGTATTGCTGATGTCATTTTCCCCAGAAATCCATCTCTTTTGAAGCCTGTTCAAAGTGTGCATTATCAGTTGTCTTACTTGATTAGAGAGAAATCTCTGAAGGGTATCACTGAAATAACCAATTTCAAAGAGCATAATCTTCTGCATGTATTTCACAGTGAGCTAACTATAGCCATTGGAAACATTTGGGAGTTACATTACTTAGCAATAAATATATTTTGGTAACTCTCCTCCAAAGGCAATTGTGATGATTAATTGTATGTACCAACATTACAGAAGGTTGGTAAAATACAAGATTAAGAAAAGAGAGTAGCATTTTAACCAGGCTGAGTAAAGATGGCCCACTCTCCCCAGGCTGTTTCAGCAACATTCAATGATTTGAGAACCCGAGTAGGACCAGAGGGAGGACCAATTCTGTATCTGGCTCTGAGCTGGGACAGCCATCTTCTCTTGCCCTTAAACATTCTAGTGGAAGCTTGATTTTTCTCAATGCTTTAGGTCAGTGGCATGTCTGACTCCCACTACTTGTCCACAGAAGATCAAATGATATTATATTGTATGGGCACATTTCCCACAGCCAATCTTTCAAAAGCCAAAAAAAAAACTGAGAGTAAAAACTGATAGTTTTTCTGACTTTGAGTAGAAAATTTGTGTATTCATTTGACTGAGTCTCTGTCCTGTTTTAGGCATTTTTCACAATAGAAACCCTGAAGACCAAATGCCCCAAATCAGCTTAATATAAAATATTGTGCCCTTTCTATATTCCTTGGAGATATTTAAAGAAGATATATTTTCAGAACAATCAAAAACAAACAAAAATACAGCCAACGGTGTGTGACTAGATGCAGAGTCACAAAGTCTATTCTCTTCCTTTTGACCTTCTTGACTCTTTAGGTTACTGGTTAGAAATAAGGGTGAAAAATAAATCTGAAATAAGCAAAATATATACTTTCCCTGTGGTTTCTATTGACTCAATAGAAGAGGCACCTGAGGTTTTCAAAAAGAGAAACATAGGAAACCACGAAGATTGGTGTCTGGCTGGCAAGGAAGCAGAAACTCAAACTATGGCTCCAGTGGTGACTGGAAAGGAGACTGCCATGCTGGTGCTGCTGCTGATGGCAGAAGTCCTATGGACCTTTTCTGCCCAGCCTGGCAGGCATCAGCTTTCCAGGCATATATTTGCAAACTGCTGAGTTAATACAGGAGGGGAAAGCTGTGCAAAGAAGCTGAGGCAGGCTTTATTTCCCTCATACTGAAGAACTTCTAGCTAAGAGAATAAAAATGGTTTAGGGGAGGCGAGTCAGCTCACAGAAAGGACACAAAATAAGTTCAAGTCTTGCAATTTCTTTTAATTATAACTGTTTTAAATTATGCTAGCTATTTCTCGTTGCTTTTATGGACAGAGAAATGAGAGCATTGACCTTGGAGCGCTGTGATTTGTGTAAGCTAATTGGGTTACAAATGATGGTATTCAGAAGACTGCATATCCAAAATCATGTTCCAATTAGAACAGGTGGCCTCCAAGTACAAATGTAAAAGAACTTAATTGAGAATGAAAACTTAAATTGGCAAGAACAGACAGAAGCGATTTCTTGTTGAAACTTCTGATTATGAAGTGTGATGGATCTTTATATGAGTTCTAACCAGAAATGAGATTGTTCAATGGTGCTATCATTGTCCTCTTGGATAGTATATCTCATTAATCTTTAGAACTGTGCCACACCATGGAGGATATTTGGGATCTCTTGCTCCTGCTTACTCAAAGACACAATGGTCTTTGAAAAAAAGTACTTTCTGAACGTTAAGCAATAAAGAAGCTTGGAGAATTACCAGCTGATATGTAGTAATAATAATATAAATAATATAATATATTTATATTATGCAAATAATATAAATATATAATATAAATAATAAAATAATAACCTTTAATTTATGAACAATCCATGGCCCCTGGTATGTTAAATTGACAATGCTGAGTAACCACATTGAGGTCTATATCTGTTTCTGATGTAATTTCAGGGAAATTACTTTACTAGATTAGATGGATGTTGATTTGGATGGCAATTGAAGGTGTTGGTAGTAACCACTTCTTCACCAACATGACAAGTTTTAAAATTATTTTCTATTTTTTAAAAATATTTTATTTATTCATTCTCAAGTAGAGAAAGAGAGAGAGAGAGAGAGAGAGAGAGAGAGAGAGAGAGAGAGAGAGAGAGAGAGAGAGAGAGAGAGAGAGAGGAAAGAGGGAGAAGAGAGCACCAGGGCCACCATCTTGTGGGTCTGACATATGTGGGTACTGGGGAATTGAACCCAGGGCCTTAGGCACTATAGGCAAGTGCCTTAACAGCTGAGCCATCTGTCCAGCCCTATTTTCTATTTTTATCTGTTTCATAAGTTCTTACTAATATTTACTTATTCTAAGCAAAGAGGAATCAGCCTATTATACATATCACCATTCAATCAGATGGTAAGCACCTATGTCCTAATGTGATAGTATCAGGAAATCAGGGTCATGAAATATTATTAACATCAAACCATACACTGTATTTGGAGCCCTCATCAAGGGGACTCATGTCACAATATGAGTCTGAAATTAATTTTCCTTTCTGACTCATAAAAACAAAACTAAAATGAAGCTATCAAAGAAGAGATAAAGAGACCCTCAATAGATACCAAGACTTGATTCAAAATTTAGTACTCTGTCAAACTGAAAAATAAATCTTTGGAATTTATAAGTCAGAGTCAGTCATACGCTGCTGGGATGAATGTCCAAACCAGGAACAGCTATGAGAAGAAGAGATTTATTGAAGACACAGATCAAGGGGATGCTCCATAATGGCAAAAGAGGCTGTCCCTCTTTTATAGGCCCAAGAAAAAGAAAGACAGAGAAAGAGATAGAGAAGGAGGAGGAGGAGAAAGAGAGGAACCATTAAGAACACCACACACACCAGCAAACATAGGAGCAAGAGAGAAATTTCCTTCCCTTTATATATCCTGAGGGTGGGGTCTTGCAACCCTTTCCCATACTGGTTGACTTCATGAATCTCTGGGCTTCCTCTTCTTTTGCTGCCTTCCCAGGAAGGGATGCTTATTTCTAGCTAATATGACTTCCTGAATCCCCCGAGTCTTATTTTGATGGAAATCTGCTACACAACACTCAAGATTACTGTGGATTGCTAACAGGCCAACCTGATATTTTGATATAGTTCAAAGAAACCAAAATAGCTCTCTGGGTCTCAGGAGAAAAGAAAACTTCAACAGTGAGGTGACTTGCTTTACCAGGTATGGGTCAAAGACACCTCGTACTGGAATATATCAGGCAGTTAAGTGGAGAATATTCCATTTATGGTCAAGTCACAATGCAACAGTGTTCCATACAGAAATTCTTCTGAGGGAATAGAAGTGCTAATTTGACAATCAAAGCAAAAACTGACATTCCACTTCATCACATAGGTAAAAGTCTGTCTCCACTAACCCATGGGATATATTGTCAGTTTATTTCCCTGCCTTATACAGTAACCCTACCCACATACAGTAACAACCAAGAAGACTATTGACCTTTGTGAAATTTTCAAATCCAGTTTACTCTTACCATTTTACCAGATAAAGTGACTGTATGTTCCTTCTCCATAAAAACAAATCAATCATGCAGGTATAGCATGATTTAATTCATGAAGAATTGTAAATGTTTGCATTTGACCACTTAAAAATAATTTGATGGATATTTCATGTTTTCATAGGGTTAATAAAATCTATAGAAATTGGGCTAAAATGATAGCAAACTCTGTGAAAGGCATTGAGATATCTATAATTGAAGCATAAACACATATATGGAACAAATTTGTTAGCATTTATGATTTGATTTTATAAAACATCACAGTTAATTAGAAAATTGTTTTTATTATTATTAAACTAAATATTTGAACTTGTAAAATGGTCAATGACAATCATATTCATTTAGTTGTATTTTCAGGGATGTAATTTTGAGTTAAAAATAGGTAATGCAAATATTTATATTGTATAACCATTTTAGCAATTGGTGTTCAACATTAAGGTTGCTTATGATAAACGTTAAGAGCCACATGTGAAAATTGCAGAGAAAAAAGTTTTAGATATCATTTCAAAGACTTTATAGAAGCTATTTTCTCATTTGTGTATATTTCTCATGAGTTTCTGATTGATATACTAGATTTTATAAATTGTCACCTTTTAGTAATCCCTAAAGAAGTAGTCAGATTTATTTTTATTTCCTGAATTTATATTGACAGTGATATATAGACTTTAATAATGGTGACTTGTCAAATGTTTGAATGCTAGTCAAATTGGACATTATTTTTTTTTTAGAATTAGAAATAGTTTATTTTTAAATGACAACGGCATTAAACCAAATAAGTAAAATAGATATAAAATATTGATTATTTTTTCATTTTAAATATTGTGACTGAGGATGCTGTTCCATTAACTTATATGATAACTTGATAGTGATGTCAATTAACATCAAAACTTAATACATAGATAGACTAGTAAATAAATTACAATCTATTTGTGCAAATATATAATTTTCTAGGGAAATATTTTTTTCTCTTCTAGTTCATTATATATGATAATTTTTACTGTTAGATCCTTCACTTTTATCTATAATTGAAATGTTAAAGTACTAATTACATTGTTACTAATGTAATCTGTTCATTTTTCTACCCATTATATAGAAACATTTTCTCTGACTATTTTTCTCATAGATTATGTGTAAAATGAATTGGATATGAGATCACAAAAAAGTCAATTCTTATCAACCTATCATTCACATTCAAAAATTTCAACCTGAATATATGTATATCTTTAAAGTTAAATTTAAAGTTTTACAGATCATTTTCATACTTTGGAAATGAGGGAAACTTTTTATTATCTTGATGTTCTGAGAAGAGCCAAGATTATTTCAATGAAGGCTGTCTCTCAGAAATATCTTAAAATAAAATTTTAAAAAAGTAGAAGAGAAACGAACATTTGCAAAATGAAACTTCAAGGTGTTTAAGCTGTCAACCTGCCATTTTAAAAGTTATGTTTAGTTTAAAGCAGTTTTACATTATGTCTAATTCTGTATTTAATGTTATTTTTCATGAGGTGATTTCACTCTACAACAGTGATAAAATATTTCTTTGAAGGATTATTTTCAATCAAATGCTATTAACCGCTGAGCCTTCTCTCCAACCCTGAACGATCATTTTTTCACAAGGTGTAAATATAATATATCCCTCTATCCTGTTTAACTTTCCAGAGTTTACAAAAGTATTAACTATGGCAGGACTCAATTTCTGAGAGTTAATTGACAATATATGATGTCTTAAGTAAAATATCTTGCAATTTATTAATCACATCATTTGGAAAGAAAAAAAAAAGACAAATCCAGCTGAACTTGGGTTTGACCACAAAACATCTTGCCTCATATACCTTATATTTGTGATAGAAAAATTTAAGTAATATTTCTTTTCTAATTTCTTAGGCCAATCAGTCTTATAATTCCAAATAGATACTTTTGATGTGCCAAAACAGAAAATTACCTATTCCTGAAGCATACAGCCACTGGAAATAAAGAAAGCTCTCCCTTAATCTATATTTATTCCATTTGAGAGATACTAAAGAAACTTTAAAAAAATGGTAATTTATAAAAATGACAAATCAATAAATTTAACTATGTTCTATTGAATTGTTAATACAGCCAATATAATCAGTAAGAGTTATGTTACCTGACTTGGGGGGAAAAGCCAGGATCCAAAGTCTCACCACTTCTATTCTTATTACAGGAAAATACTAATATGAACTATTGTAACTAGAATTGTAACTTCCAAATAATGCTATAACTTTAAAGATTAAGATACAATTAGAACCTGGTCAGCCTGGGAGAGACCAAGACCCCTACCAAGGAAAAAAGATACAATAAGAATTCAGGACATGGTGAAAAGACCAATTTATTTTAAAACTCTTACCTCATAACACCATCACCTTGTGTTTTAAAATCCCATGTAAGGAATTTGGAGGATCACACATATTTATTCCAAAACCGTGAATGAAAATTATAACTTGATTTGGACTGGGTGGGGAAGTAAGTTTCAATGATCACACAGTGGGACTTCAAGAGCAGAAAGTTTTCCCTTTCCCTAAGAGGAAAATGTTTTAGGAGTAAACCAAATAATATGAAATGTTGGTCAAGTACCTAAATTGGCATAGAGGAAATTATTCAAATTAAATATTTTGCATTCCTATATTCATGGTGCTTATTAAAACAGACAGCTCTCCTTTCTGAAGCTGAGTTTCTAGAACCTATAACACCTACACAAAACCCAGAAAATAAAAAAGAACAAAACCCGAACCAGTAATAAGTTAACAGTGTCAAACACAAACTTGGTATCACATACTTTTATATGAATATTCAATAACTTTTCTTTCACTCTCAAGTTTTGAGATAGTCACATAAGAAATAATTCACATATTCAAAATCCTAATTTTCTATGTAAATTAAGCTGTATTGAACATTAATGTGCTTGAAAAGAGGTATGAGGCTGGAGAGACGGCTAAGCAGTTAAGACACTTGCCTCCAATGTCTAGGGACCCAGGTTCAGTTTCCCAGTACACACATAAAACAGATGTACAAAGTGGCACATGCATTAGGAGTTTTTTGCAATGGCTAGAGGCCCTGTCATGCCCATACTCTCTATTCATCTCTTTGTATCTCTTTATAAATAAATAAAATATTAAAAATAATGTACAGTTGCCAAAAAGATGAAAGGTAACATAATTTAAATAAATAAGTAATGTTTGTGGAAAGTAGATTTATAGGAAGAAGTAATGTGGGCTATCAATAGTTTGAAAATAAAAGTCAAATGGGATTAAAATAAGGACTGAATCTATTTCTTGGCAGTCTGAAAACATGCTGTTAGTGTCTGCCAACAGGGATTTATCTCATCAACTATAGTAATTACATGTACTTTAATTGCGAGATAATGGATTAATTATATTTTAGTCAATTTGTCTGTGTTTAAATATATAAAAGAACATTACAACCATCCTATAAGTACTCAGTGTCTAACTCTTTTCCTGAAGATAAAAATAGAGATTATATATAATATTATAAATATATGTATATATTTATATAAATGCATATATGTAAGTATATGTTCACAATGCATATAAATGTATATATATATGAGGCCAGGCTAGACTTCAAGTGAGGTACTTTCTCAAAAATAAATAAATAAATAAATAAAAAATACATTAAAACACCACAAATAAATAAAAATAAACATATGGCCAGGCATAGTGGTACATGCCTTTAATCTCAGCATTCAGGACTCAGTGGTAGGAGGATTGCCATGAGTTTGAAGCCATCCTGGAATGAGTGAAATTAACATCAGTCTGGACTTGAGTGAGACCCTACCTCAAAAAACAAACAAACAGAAAAGAGTTTGACTGCAACAGGGGAATGACATGCAAGGCGTTTCTGACCTCAGCCTCCAGATGCACACATATTCAGAGGTGCACCTGCACACCAAACAAATATAACCCTAAAACACATACAACACAAAAAAGAAAAAAAAATATATGGACTTAGTGCTCTATGTGTGATATTCTATTCTCTCAAAAAATTGCTGTTTTTGATCTCCCTGAAATATACTGAGTGTAAATCTACATTCTGAGGCCAGGAAAGAAAACGGAAACATGAACAACACAATCTCCAAATACATTTTAGGGGTATATGCATATACAAATCTATTTCTGAAGGATCAAATTTCTCCAGTTATGAATTACCTTTAATTTTTAGTTAATCCGTTAAATATCTTTAGTATTCCATGAGTGTATTAGTCAGGGTTCTATAGAGGAACAGAACCAGTAGAATGAATTGAAGTAAAAAAAAAAGGGGGGGATTTATTGGATTAGCTCACAGGCTGTCCCATAATAGCAAGCCCCAGAGTCAAGGAACTGGTAGCCATGTGGCTGGATGTCTCAGCAATCCCATCCCAGAACTAAAGGCCTAAAGGCTTCTTGACAAGCTGCTTGTATTCAGTCCAGGCTGGAAGGCTGAGGAAACTCTGTTCCAATACCTAGGAAGTGATAGATGAGCAGAATAAATGCATGTCCAAGTGATGACAAACACCAGCAGTCAAGCAGGCAGGAGAGAGAGAGATACTTCCTCTTTATATAGCCTTTTGGGCAGCATCTTGCAAACCTTTCCCAGACTTGTTGACTTCCTGAATCTCTGGAATTTCCTTCCTGCACTGCCCTCCCTGGAAGGGATGTTTGTTGCTAGCTCCCCTGAGCCTCCTTATATCCATCCCCTTAATGAAAGGGCCTCCTTCCTTTAAACAACCTCAACCTCAGAAACCTGCTCAAGTTTACTAAACAGGGCAAGTTGACAACAAAACTTATGAGCTGTAGCCTCATATTTTCACATGAACACATTAATAAATGCAGGTAGCTTATAGAAATACAGAGATGAATGTCAGATAGTCCAAGCTCTAATACTGACCTACATAACAAGTGGCACTATGAATGTTGGAAAATCATTTTTAAGCCTTGTTATTAAGAAATTATGGCTGAATTAAAATTTGTTTGTTTAAGGATTATGTTGTTGAAATATCTGAGTATTGGCTTCTGAGAAATAACCTGCTAACATTGAAGATAAAACTTTATACTAAATACTTTTTTCTGTTATGTGAACATTGTGAATGATCTTTAATTAGGCCAGCAAATGATAGCAGGTCATATTTTGTGTTATTATTTGTATCACAATCTGGAATACAATACCTACTTAAATATAAATAAATGCACACTACCAACATCGGTTGCTGTCATTATGTTGATTCATTATTCAAAAGATGAATGTTCCCTAATCAGAAATCTTTAAACATGAAGGGAAACACATCTGTGGAGTTTCAGTACTTATCATTCTTATCCCAATAAAATACCTGGTTTCTGTTCAAAATTATAGAAACTCATTTACTTAAGATAATAAAAATCAAGTGGGTATGATAAAAATTCATACCCACTCACTTTGTTAATCAGTTACACTAAATGACAATATTTTAATAAGAGTACATGATAAAATGTTATTTTATCAGTACATAAAACAAAGTTTATAGATATTAATATCATATATATCATTTTGTGTGTGTGCTTAATGTGTATGTGTTTATGGGCACATAAATGTGTTTGTGTTAAGGTCTGGGATAGCTAGAAAACCACCTCAGAAGACCGGTCCTCTTCTTCCACCTTGTATGAGAGAGTTATTGTCTCTTTTTTTGCAACTAGGAAACCAAGGAATTTCTGGCTTGTGAACATCCAAACTATCTGGACCCTCATCACTGCAGGTGCATTTGGATTCCATGCCCATGCATCATTTTCATGACTGGCTTTAAGTGGGTGCTATGGATGTAAGCTACAGTTGTCAGGCTTACAGGCCAAGTCCTTTGAAGCACTGAGCTATTCCCTAGCTTCCTGTATGATGCTTTGATACATAATGCACTGTATAATATTACATAATGTAAAATCAGGTTAAATATATCCTCCAAAGCATTTTTCCTTTCACTCTGGGTTCAAATATTTAAAATCATTTCATCTCATCATTTGAACTACATAGTAATTTCTCATCATTTACAGTTTTCCCACTTTGCAGCAGCACACCAGAAATTTAGTCTTCACTGAAACTTAGTACCCTCCCTCTGTCTCATCCTCCACTACTCTCCCCAGCCTAGGTAACCATCATTCTACCCTCAATGTCTATAAAGTCTTTAGATTCACTATGGTTGGCATCTGTTTTATTGCCAGATTTACCTCATGTAATACTATTACCTCTAGTTGCATCTGTGCTGCTGCAAATGACAAGATTTCATTCCTCTTGGGACTAACTAGGCTTCCACCTAGTAATTTTGCTTTATTCCTCCATTATTGCCAGATACACAGTTGAGTTCATTTCTCAGATATGAAAAATGTTGTAATTAACATTATTGTGCTAAGATCCCTTCAACAGATGATTTTTTTTCTCTTTGGATATACATACATCCAGTAGTGACACAGTTGGATCATAAGGTAATCATGTGTGGATTTTTGAAGAATTCTATGGTATATTTTATTGTAGCTGCACCAACAGAAATTCTGTGCAAAGTCCCCATTTTATTAACATCAGCAAGCAGATATATTTTATTTTCTGATAAGAGCCATTGTAAGTGAGGTAAGGCAATATCTCATTGTCATTTGATCATTGTGTGATGCATCATTATTCTGACCATTTTTTCATGTACCTGTGAAAGACCTGTTTATCATCCTTTGAAAAGAAATTTCTATTTAAATGTATTGCATATTTTATATGGGTGGCTGGTTTTAAGTTATTATTTTGAATGTCAAATGTATACTATCCATGGGTAATAGGTGAATGCATCCTTCAGAAGGTAATTCAAATCTCCAGTTGCTTCAAGTTTTCTAAACAAATGTGCAAGGATCACTCTCTTTCTCAAAAAAAAAAAAAAACCTTCAGGTCTATATCTTAATAAACAAACACAAAGATCCTGTGCATAAAAGAGTATTTGGCCAAGGACAAGAGTTAAACTTGATTTATATGTTCTCTAAATACATTAAGTGACCTTTACCAAGCAACTTACCTGTATCAAAGAGAAGTTTTATCTTGATTAAGAAAGAGATGTGGATTGAATGGTACAAAGTTTCAACTAGATAAGTGGAATAAACTTTGGAGACTTTAGGTACAATAAGGTCACTAACAATATTAGCACTTCTGTATCTCAAAACAGTTACAACAGTAAGTATGTGAAGTTATACATAAATTACTTTAATTGATATGATCATTCAACAGTATATATATATACATACATACATATATATATATGTGTGTGTGTGTGTGTGTGTGTGCGCACGCGCGTGCACTGGTGCATCATATTATGTCCCCATAATTATACAATAATGTGTAAGTTAAACATACATTTATTTTCTAAAGTTATTCATACTAATTAAGTCATGGTCTATTGGAAGAATACTTTTGTTCTGTTTTCAGAGGCTTTCAGAGCATTCATTTCACATCACATCAATAAAAGTCTTATTGGGCTAAGAATATATCTGAGTAATGGGATACTAAACTACTTTGCAAAATGACCTAGATTCAATCCCTTCAATAAATACCAAAAAGTTTCTGAATCTTAGAACTCATTATTTAAAATTATGTAGAGTATTCTAAAGAAAAAAAATATAATTGTGAAGTTAGAGGAAGGCGTGTTGGTGGTGTAACCAGGGAGGCTGAGGCAGGAGAATCATGACTTCAAGGCTTGCTACATAGTGAATTACACACCAGCCAGGGGTATATAGTATGACATTGTGTCAAAAACAAAATAACTACAAAAATAAATAAGTATACTACCCATTCAGAGGGATAAGGAAGTCATGCATTTGCACAACGGAATCAAGAACTGAGAATTTCTTCCCATCTCCACCCACAGATATTGATGACACTGTAACCTTGGACCATCTGGATCCTTCCTTCATCACACCATCCTGCTGGCTGTATGCTTTGAGACTCGGAGTTGGAGGACATGAACCAGACCTGCACCAGTGCTGGGTGACAATGTCGTCTAAGAAAACAGAATCTGAGGGTTGTTGCTGCTGTGTGTGCTCAAGTAGGACCTTGATGATGGATGAGGGACCAAGGAAACTATGCACATCATATATAACAAGGGACAAACTAAGCATTAAAAATGATCAAGATAGAAACCTCTAAACTGTTGATCACAAGTGAGCTGTAATTTAGTTCATTTCATTTCTTTCTCTTTCTTTTACAACAGTAGCAAAAACATTTTATCAGTGATATATACTTATGATACAGAAATTGGTGGTGTATCTTCTGTTTGAATCATCAATAATGACTTGAAATACAGGAAACATGCCATGTTTGAAGTAATTTTTACTCATAATAATTTTGAAGTGACATTTAATATTTTCAATGATACTTAAATCAGTCTAACCTCAGACAATTGGAAATTTTCAGTTATTACCTAAAATTATTGAATTACCATCATGAAATTTTTTAATGCTGTGAAGTTGTCATGTGAAATTTGCATAGATTACCTACAAACATATTAGGGAGAGTTGAGAGTGAAGAGCTAAGAAAGCTTGCTATGTAACTTGAACAATAGGCTCCATCCTTAATAGCCTCAGAAACCCCAACACTGATGGAAGGGAAGTCGAAGCCTTAGCTTTGGCTTTCTGGTCAGCTGCCTTAACTGAAAAATGGAAAGTTCCAAGTTCAGTGAGTCTCTGCCTCAGGGAAAGAAGGCAGAAGAGCAGTAGGAACCTGATTATCTTCCTCTGATCTTTGCATGGATGTGCATGGGAAAATGCATCTGCACACACATGCATATATACCACACACATTGCCATATGTATATATACATATACATTTATCTATATACATATATATTCATAAATATAAGATTAATTGTGCTATCCAACCAAGCAACATTTAAATTTAATGATTAGAATTTAGTGAGCTCTTTGTGTTCTATATTCATTTATTTTCTAATCAGTATATATATATATGTTTTATATATATCAGACATAAATTTCATAACCTAATTGTGTACCTCTCAAATTAAAAATTCTTTCTTTGCTCTAGAAAGGGAAAAGAAAATTCCTGCCTATAAGTATATTAAACCTTTAGCTGTGCTAGTATATGAAGATTGCCAACTTTATGATTCTTCTGCATGAAAGCCATGGAAGTAAAGCCAAATAATTTATTCAACCATTTATCTAACAGTAGCTTATTTTACTTATCAACAATTAAATACACGTACTTTGTCCATGCTCCTTCATGTTCCAGCTCACACAGGCACAGTCATTGTCTGATTAGTGTGATTCAAGATGTTGTGACATGTCAAGGATTTAATAATTATATGAAGAAACACATAAGTATTATGTCTATAAGCCATTGTTAATTATTGCAATAAGAATATTATTTAAAATCTATTTGTTTATCCATTAAATATCCAATGACATAGGAGCTCCCTTTTTCAGACCAAAGGTGCTGGATGGTGTCTCATATCTCTACTAGAAAGGTAAATCATGAAGATTTGGTATTCTCTTTTAACCTCTGGTATACAAGACATTAAAAATGCAGAGGTCCTGATCCTTTTGTTTTGATTCAGCAGCCTTGGGATATAGCCTGTGTGTGTGGTGATAAACTCTTCAGCTTATTTGGATAGACACCAAGCTCATCTAAGACCTATGGCGTAGAAAAATTCAGGTGCTAATGCAGGGAGAAAACCTTCCATCATTATCAACCTTAACTGAAACACAATCCTAACCTGTGAGAAAACAGGGATACTACCCTCACTTCCTCTCTATCATTTTACAAAATGACCAGAAGGCATCTCACCATAAATAGGAACATATCCAAAATAATTTTTTTCAACCTGGAAAACTTACTAGGTTTTCCTGAATAGCTAGTTTATCATCACATGCTCTATCTTCTCAAGAATTCTGAATAAAAAATTGTATATTCTGTTTTCCCGATAAATACTATATATATATATATATATATATATATATATATATATTCTGTACTGAAGTAGGACGCACTGAACCTTACATATCTTATCCATGACAGATCAGACAAATGTCACACTAAAGGAAAGACCAGCTGCTTGCCTGTGTAGAGAGAAGCAAGTGAAAGCAAGTGAAAGGAACTGACCTGCAGGAGGCCTGTCAATACTAAACTAAAATTAGATACAAGCACCCCAAGAATCTGCCTCACCTGCCTTGATCCCCATTGATTCAATGTGCTTATGACCTTTACTTTATTAGTATCTATGTATTGAAGAACAATTTCAAACAAAGTGAAAGAAAAATAACTATTCTTGTGTATTCTTGTATATATTAACAGATATAAAATACTTTTGCTTTCACTCTCAATATCTCTGCTTTTCCACTTTGAGCTGACTTATTTTCTGAAAATATCATTAGCTCTCTAGTTTTTCATTCATTCAACAAATTACCAAAATGCATAAAATTGCAGAGCACGAGGCAGCTCTGAGAAACTTGGGAGAATAATATTAATAATAAACCAACAATACTCTGTCCATTATGGCCCATGAGTATGAAATTTGTTTTCAGCAGCAATAGGCCCTGTCACCCTCACACATTCTCTCTGTGTCTCTCTGACTCTTTGTCTGTCTCTCTGTCTTTTTCTCTCTCTTTCTTGCTCTGTCTCTTCTAGCAAATAAATGAGTAATATTTTTAAAGAAGACTCAACAAATAAAAAAAGACAACACATCAGTAAAAATGTCCCCACAAATAATTCACAGATTCTAAAAAGAACCTAGAAGAAAATCATTTTGCTCAGGAGAAAAAGTATGAAAAATATTTATTTCAAAAAAAGAGAGACGGATCAGTGGTCAGGGCACTTGCCTGAAATGCCTAACAACCTTAGTTCAATTCGCTAGTATACATGTAAAGCCAGATGCACAAAGTGGTACAAGCATCTAGAGTTTGTAGGCAGTTGCAGGAGTCCCTGGTGCACCTGTTTGCTGTGTCTCTGTCTCTCCTTGCAAAAAGATAAGTATATTATTTGAGGCTTACTCTAGAGTTTTCCATGCAAACTGGGATAAGTAACAGTAAAAATTATAAGAAAGTGACACATTATGGACAATAAATATATATTAAAAAAAAAAAAAGAAAGTGAGCCAAGATATTTGGTAGTAGCTCAGTTTTTTTTTTGTTTTCAATAGAGTTTGAAGGAGGCATGGACATTGTAGGGAATGTTCAGTACACAATAAAAATAATTGGAATTATAGTTTAATTTACACATAACTGAAGTATACATTGGAATAGGCTCAAGTCATATAATGTTGAGATTGTGCCAGCTATTATGAGTTATAGTGAGATGCTGAGCGGACAAAAAATAAGTAACCCAAAGTTGGTAAGTGGAAAAGAAGTATTAAATATATCTTGATTTCTTACTTCATCTCTGTTCTGGAATTTATGATTCAAAAATTGTAGACTGTAGGGATGGGGGATGACTTGGAAGTTAAAGGTACTGGGCTACAAAGCTTGATAGTTTCCCAGAACCCATGTAAAACTGAATGCAAAGTGGCTTATTCAACTGTGACCCCAACTTGCCCATGAGAATGGGAGGTGGAGCCCAGAGAATGTAAACTAGTTGGAACAGCTAGTTTGCCCTTTGTTTTCAGTTTGGTCGTTACCTTGCCATGACTAGAGACACTCTCAAATAAGGTGGAGAACAGCAACTCTTACTTATCTCATATCAATACACCAGGTTGATCGGCATGATTTCATAAACTGAGAACACTTAATGTGTACTTTAGACAATATGAAGACCCCCAATTGGTCATCCTCATCCTCCATAAATGAACTATGAATAAGACAAAACCAAAAGCTATTTAAGAGATAATGAGAATTAAAGAATTTGCAACAGATGGTACCAGCTGTGCACATTTAATTCCAGCTCAATCTGCCAAACAGTTAGACATATCTGCCTTTGCATGTGAAATGGAAGAGTCTGAGAGCCAAGGAAGAAATGAGAGTGCTCTTTCTGGCACTAGTTATCAAACCTTTTATTATAATTAAAGTTAGCAGACGCAAACCTTTCCTTCTACTTCTTTCTTTATGCCAGCATTTTCTGTCTCTCAGTGTCTCTCTCATATTCCTTTTGTCCCCTTGTCTCCTCTTCCTTCATCTGTTCTCTTTCTCACTACCTCAAATAATCATGAGTAAGTTCTACGTATAGACACACAACACACTAATATTTGTGTTGAATATTGAATAATTTTTTTAAAAATGTTATAATGAAGGATACTCTCACCAACAGTGAATGAAGGTTACTCTTTCCCTGCATGTGTTGATAATTTTTTGATGATAGTCTTCCTGACTGGGATAAAAGGGTATCACAAAGTTACTCTGATTTTCAACTTTCTGATTGCTAGATAAATCAGTATGATGTATCTCATGCAGTTAGAAATAGACTTCTCACACATCCAGCAATATTACTCTTGGATATAGCCTCTAAGGGCTCTACCCTGCGCTACAGAGATTGCACATTCATTCTTATTGAAGCAAGCTCTGTTTAATATAGCTAAGCATCTGCTGATATCCATCAACAGATTAATTGATAATGAAAATGAATTACATGTGTTAAATGGAATTCTGTTCAGCAGCATGGAAAAACAAATTAGGAACTTTAAGGAAAATGGATGATGTGGAAAGAATTATTTTAAGTAAATGATTCAAATTCATAAAAAAACCCACAAAACTGCATGTTTCCTCTTATATGTGGGCCTTGGCTTGTAATGGCTATAAATGTGTATTTAGAGACAGGTATGAATTATAGCTATAAAGAAAGAAGTGTAAGTAAAGCCAAATGTTACGAGATGAGGTAGAGGAGGAAGGAGGGAAAGGCAAAAGGGTACATGTGATACAGTGGTTGGGGATTTTAGGGAAGAAAGGAGGTAGGGAAGACAGGATGGGTGATGTGAATCAAAAAAAAAAAAAAAGAAACTGTGTTTGATAATTCCAAAATGAATGATCAATAAATATCTGGGTGCCAACTAAAAACATGCAATATACTTGTCATTTGCTTAAGTACACATTAAATGTAAAGATAAAAGTTTTCATGTCTTTTTTATGACCCTCTGAGTTAAATTTGAAGTGCTTATATGAACATTGGTGGGAGGCTTTTCCCGGAGTAGAGGCAAATTGCCAGTGGCTACAGCACTCAAGAAATCCTCTCCTTCCACCCAACATGACTGCCAATAGCTACTCTGCGAGTTAAAGGATGTTGTGAGCTTCTTGCTCAACTTTTTTGGAAGGTTGAGAATCTAACTCTCAGGAATTCACAGCTACATTTGTGCTCATGATTGTACCCTATGCTGTGTCAAGAAGAAAGCCTTCCACAGCACTGCTCCCTACCTCCAGCCTTTGATTTTTTTTTGCCTCTCTGAGTCATGGAGGGGGTGACAAAGATGTCCTATTTAATGTTAAGCATACAATAGTAATTGATTCTCAATACTTTCGCCAACGGTGAGACTCTTCATTAACCTCTGTACCCTACAAAGGAAATTTCTGTGATTGAAGCTGAAGGCAATAGTAATCTATGAGTATAACGTAAATATTTAGAAGGCAGTTTGACAACTTGACCATTTATCAAATCTACAACATTGGGACAATACTGGGTCCCCCACTAAGGCCTATATCCTCCTTGCCATGGGCTTCATTAGTTTTATAGTTTCAGGCATGACTTCTCTTCTGTGAAACTGGATTCTAATCCAATCACAAAGTAGTGCATTACACCCATAACAATGAATCTGGAAGATTTAACATGAACACAGAGTTAAAATACAGACTTTTATGGGAAGATTAAAAAAAATTAAACAGGTATTAAAGGTCAAGGGAGAAATATTAACAAGTGTTTCAATAAGGAAGCATCAATCTATTTGGAGAAGTCTCTTAAAGGAATGCACTCACCAATAGGAGAAACAGCTGTGACTGGGAAAAATCAGATACTAAATTTATTTAGGAAGATAATGAAAATGGGAACCTGAAGGCTGTTGGATGAGGGATGAAATATCATGGCATTCCCTTTACACTAGGTGACAAACCAGGGGAGTGGTATGCCTGAAACAAGCACAGTATTAGTGAAGTCCTTCCAGGTGACACATGGAAGGTACAGTTGCTATCCTCTGATGAGGATAGTGAAATGGATAGAAATTGAAATGGTAGAACTTAATATAAAGAAATCCTTTTAGATATATGATGGAAGACATGAAAACAAATAGAGTATTCACTTTGAGTGATTGGCAAGATAAAGTAACTTTTATATGTTTCAATGAGAAAAAAATGTGGGGAGGGAGGAGTACTTGGTAAGTGTCAGAGCAATTTTAATTACATCAAATTTTAGATTTCAGGAAAGAACAAAGGCTCAAGGCTGGGTTTGGTAGTGTTGATTAGATACAAATTCTTAATAAGCCCATCAACAAAGAAGTGATAGATACACGGATTCATGGGTGCTTTGCAATAAGATAATCTCTATGAAAGCTTTCAAAACCATGGAATGTTCTCATGGAGAATGCTCCCATTCATGTATGGAAAGAAAAAAGATTCTGTGGAAATGGTTTGGTAGACAATAAAGAAAGCCACTAGACAACATATTTGAATACGGTTGTCATGTTTATAAGACCAGTATCTCTGGAGTTCTAGGGAATTATGTTAGGTTCCAAGTACTATCATAACAGCCACCAGATAGTTTGTGCCTTAAATTGTCAGAAGTTTCTTCTCTCACAGAGTAAAGATGCCAGCAGAACTGAATTTTGCCTGGAGGTTTGAGGAGTGAATCTGCTCTGTGTTTGTCCTTTGCTTTTGCTGATGACTGTTAAGTGTTTGGTTTTCACTGGCTTGTAAACTCATCCCTCCAAATCCTACTCTCCGTCTCCCATCATCTTCTCCTCTGGGATTCTGTCCGTCATAACTAGCCTTGCTTTCTTTTGTAAAACTTTTCATTCACATTAGTACCCACTCTTAATTCAGAATGATGGAATCTCAGTATTGTTAATATAGCAAAGATTCTCTTTTATACCATTTTACTTTCAGTTTACCAGTAATTGTATATATTATAGAGATTTACATGTCATGCAATGAGAGAATCAGCCCAACACACAAAACCTCACTTATTTGTCAGTTTTTAAAAATAAGGCCAAATTAAGGGCTTGGGAAAACCCTAGTGAACATCTCTTCAACACAGTACAAACACTATCAAGAAAGTGTGGTGTAGAAAGAAAAAAGATGACTTCCCATACTATCACATTATTTGAGAGAGTTCAAATAAAATAGGTCTGTAAGAAGCAATTATTCTCATGCTATAGATGAAAAAGAAAATCTTGAGGAAATTCCTTTTAAAGTTGTCTATTGTTATATTGTTATTCAGAGAGAGCTTTCATAACCTAAATGCAATTTCAATCCCAATTTTTTTTTCTATTTCAAACTTATTACTGTATTTTGTCTTAGACGATGGAAACACAGTTGTTCTATTTTTCTTTTTTTTTTTTTGGAAAGATGATTTTTTTTATTTTTATCTGATTATATAATTTCTTTTGTAACCATAGAGTGTGTCTGTTTAGTAACTAAGCACAATAGATTTTGCTGGAATTTTGTTTTGATATGCTTTTCATTTTTAATTTAGAAAGGGACAAAGCTAATTTGGTAAAATGTGATCAAGATTATTTTCATTTCGGGGAGGAAGCCTAACCTCAAGAAAAATTACTCAGGCTGCATCTCCCTGTCCCAGTTATTGGTTCCTTCCCACACAGAGTTGTTTATCAAAGAGAACCAAGAGGTCCCTAAAAGGAGACAGATTTCTGTGAAAGCTCTTGAATACCTGCTCCAGGCCTAAGACACTATTGCTGAAGAAATCACAGAGTATCATCAAACAACACCAAGATATCCTGCTAGATCCAGAATGGTAACCAGCTCCCAGATGGTAGCATGTGTAAAACTGGAAGGAGTTGCATGAGCTGCCAGGGGATATTGGTCATTAATATTTGAAAAAAGCAGAGAACACTGATACACAATATAGACAGTTGTCACAAGAATGCTGAACAAACTGCTATATGGAAGAGACGAGTAAGTCAAGAAATGCTCATCTGTGCAATAGTGGCACTAAACTGAGGAGGGTATTCAATGGCTTAATGATTGGCTAAGAGATCCACTTATTGATAAGGAACACTTAACTATAACTGGGATGCATGGCAAAATCTATGGGAACCAAGATCCTGGGCTCCTAGGAGAAATTCCCACTACCATTGAGCTACAGAGAAGCTATACCCCTCAGAATCTTGCCAAAATAGCATTGTTGTCTCATTTAACCTATATTGATCTCACTCTACAATGGAAATTCTGTTTGGATTTTTCACAAGGCTGTGAGAGAGCCAGGGGACAATGCAATTCCATCAACAAGACATTGGATGATGGCTGACATCCTGACAGGAGACAAACCACACCTAGCTTTCACACAGGGCCCAAATGAAACTTACGAGAAAGTCACACAAAGGAAACCAATCACCAGAGAAAGTATGAAAACCCATGAAAGGTCAATAGAGACAGACAACAATGATACAGAACACAACCCATGGCAAAAATCCAGAGACAAGTAAGTTTTCAACAATAAAGTAGACTTAAAATTCACCTACCATGACTCAGGGAAATGAGTGGAAGAGGGGGTGGAAGGAATGTAAGAGCCATGGTGGGAGAGAATATCCATAGGAATTGCCCCTTCAGCAACAACACACACAGGGTGAAGAAAAATGTATTAGGCTTCTCTAGAGGAAACGGAGTTGATAGAATGGATTGTAGTAAAAGGAAATTTATTGGGGTAGCTTACGACATTCCAACAATAGCAATCTGCAGGCCCACAGGTGAACAAACCAGTAGCTTTTCAGTCCATGTGTCTGGATGCCTCAGCAGTCCCAATCTAGCCCAGAGGGCGGGCCTGATGGCTCCTTTGGGAGCGGCTGCTCTTCAAGTCCAGGATGTGAGGGCAAGAAAACTGGGTTCCAATGTTCAGGAAGGATAGGAGAGCAGGATGCAAGTGCAAGTCATGAACAATCACCAGCAGCCAACAAGCAGGGAGCCAAGGAGAGAATTTCTTCCCCTTTTTATAGCCTTAGGGTGGGGTCTTGCAGCCCTTCCCCAGACTTAATGACTTCCTGAGACTCCCTTCCTGCACTTCCCACACAGGAAAAGATGTTTTAGTTCTAACTTCTTTGAACTTCTTTACATCCTGCCCCCTACTGAGAGGCTGCCTTCCTGTAAACATCCTCAGAGACCTACCCAAGATAATTAAAAAGATCAAGTTGACAACAAAACCTAACCATCACAAACAAATAAACAAAAACAAAAACAAAACAAAACTAGCTACCTCTGGTGTAGTTCATAATCCCCTAAACTATGGACAGATCCAGTACATGCACCAAGGATGTACCCCAGTGTGTAGGAGGCAGAGGGTAGGGAAATGGGGACACCTTCACAAGACTTGCTCATACAATGTATATACGTATTCATAATAAAGATATTAATTAAAAAAGATTATTTCCATTCAGGAAAATACATTCTTAAAAAGTAAATGATGGATTTGAATAATGACAACATTATAAATATCATATGGCTTATGTTCATAAGGGACATTATTCATATTACATTCATATGTTATCTCAATGCACTTACATTAGGACTGTTAGAGTCAACCTATTTAAGGTGGGCAAATCTTTCAAACTTCTGATTGATATTCACAGACATCATAGTTTAATTGTGGATGCTCATATATGATGCTTTATGTCAATGTGAAAAGCAAAAGAAAAAAGTCTAATGTGACTGCCTATTTATAATCATTCAATAATTATTTTACCTGATAAAGTGTTTGCTATAAATACCTGATGTTTTTGGTGAACTTAAAGGGTTAAATTATTCCATTTAAAATCCAATCCATATAAAGTACTAAGATAAAAAGATTTGCATATTCAATGAAATAGCTCAAAAACTATGGCTTTTGAAACTGTACTAGTGGAGGTTTATATGAGTTAGTCAATCATCATGGTGTATTGAAAACAAAAAAGAAAAATAACTTATAGTAAGAATGCTAATTAGATCACAATCGATCTCATTTTCTAACTTCACCTGTCATATCTTTTCTAAAAGTACAATATCATAATTGAATAAATTTTAAATATGCATCTAAACTTTACTTTGAACATTGCTGAAAAGATTTTCACCACTAAGATTAGCTTTCCTTTCATGTATTCCTAAACAATCTCAGAGTGGCTTAAATGTTGATTTCTTTCATGCCATTTTCTCCAATTCCCTAGCTATAAATCACCACCTGGGTATTTTACAGGCTTCTCTCTTAAAGTGGTTGTACTGTACTGACATTTGCGATTGTTACTTGCAATATATTCTGTCCCTTCAAGTATACACTGTAAGCTCCTTGAGTATAGAGTAATATGCAATGGTTGTATTGGTTTCCTTGCCATAGAAGCTAGCTCAGAATGACTTCTAAAATAAATGAATGAACACAGAGATGAAAATGATACAAGCTATATAAAGTTAAGATGAAATTGATCCCTGTCCAGATGAGACAGATATTTGTACTTACAATCCAAATTGGATTATGTGTAGCCAAACCAAAATCAGCTGCATTGATTTTCTCTCCTTCTGTAGCCAAAATGATCATTCAATGTCAAGGTCACGGTTATCTTTCTATCTGAGGAAAGAAATGCTTAAATTCTTTCACTTCCTGAGCTTTTGTTATGGATAATACTTTAATATTTATTATGTTTAAATGCAATTGAAGCCAAATAAATAGAGTAAGTCAACAATGATTTGGGAAGTCCACAAATATCCAATTTTACAGTAAAATATTTAACACGTTAATGTAGCAAATTTATAAAAATGTATAAACACTGGTGAATTAGAATCTTCACATGTGTAGGGTACACAATAAAAGCACTTTAATGATTCCTTTCAAATTTGGTTATAAATATGTAGAAATATTCGCCTCAAAATTAGAAGTTACAAAATGTAATGAGTTCTGTTTTTCCATGAACTGTGAAGCTTATTGCGATTAGAAAGGCGATGCTATCTATGCACAGATGGAGAATACTTGATTTCTCTATGTAAAATATATTTTGATGAGTTGAAGCCTCTGGGATTATGGTCAGATACAATTTAAAAACATTCTTCTATAATTTACTTAAAGTTATGAAACTGTTTATTGCAGATGTTTTCCTTTCTCAGCAAGTTTTCAAAAAATTCAAAAATATCTTTGATCCTTTGGGAGACAAAGAAACAAAATTTACATATGGCTTAATTCACATTAATTTATGGCAGATTGAACACTTATAGCAAAGTATATTAATGCTGTTACTGTACATGAATACTTTATACCTTTATCTCAAGAAATTATCATCTTAAACATTAGCAGAGACTATGCAAAGGATAGAGCACTAAAGTTTTAGGTGACAATAATGAATTTATTGGCAAATATTTTCAAGGCACAAAATCAAATGTGTACTTCATTTTGTTAGTAATTATGATGAGTTTTTTGTGACATGAAATCCACGATTGATTTCTCTTTGTTAAATATTTGTGTATTTTCAAGTCCATGTGAAACTCTTATTATACAACTATATTAGATAAATGATGATAAAAACATTTTCAAAGAAAACTGTTTTATTGAGATATTAGTGATGAGATATGGAGACCTATTTTATCATAATTATTTGACAAACCTACCTGTTGCCTACATTTTTTAAAATTTGCTTTTTCTTCACAGAGACAATGGGAAGTGAAATCTGCCCAAGGTATAACAAAATCTTTAACGATTTTTCTCTTTTTCTTTCAGGATTGTAACCCACATGTGCCTCAAACTTTCACCATATGCTCCTTCTTTCAAGTAACCAGGCTTACCTAGAACTAATATTAACTTTTGTTTGTGCCATATATTCAATTTTTGATACCTCTCAAGGTGGCAAGAAAGAAAATATAAATGTTAATAAGTTATTAGATGTGTATTTCATGTTAAAATTTTGCTTTTTTGTCTGTAGTCAGTTTAAGTATTGTTTGTTGGAAAAAGTAACAGAAGCTCTTCTGTTCTCTTCTTGTTTAAAATAAACTATCATTAGCCTTGTGTCTCATATAAATTTCCGTCTACGGCTTTCCTAATGCAGTAAAAAGATTCAAAAGACTGAAATGCTTGTTAAGCCTCAATATTAATGAAAACACTTAGTAGAGTCAGGACTTAAGAGGAATGAATGCCCTGGAAGCCACACTTGGTATTGCTTCCAAGGAACATGCCCCTCCTCTCAACGTTGTTCACTGATTAGCAGCATGACAATGTCAAGTGAAATCTGTCCAAGGTGAGCAAAATCTTTAAAGATTTTTCTCTCTTTTTCTTTCAGGATGGTAACCCACATGTGCCCCAAACTTTCACCATATGCTCCTTCTTTCAGATATTTTTATGCAGGACAGATTTTTTATGCCTGCTTGAACTTATCTCCTTACAAGTAGTTAAAGTTACTTTATTATGGATATCAGATCTGCTAATATTTTTTATTTTCCAAAACCTAAGAATTTTTGCTAATTACAAAAATAATCTTAAATTAGAATTCCCTAATTATTCTAGAGTCAATATTAAAATCTACCATTTTATATCCCAGTATATGGAGAAGTTATACATTACCTAAGTAAGAAACTAAAGTTAAAACTGAAATGGAGAAAATCAGTGCTGTGTTTCTTATTCTCCTGGCAGTGAATCCATTAATAGAGCCACATATTACAAAGGAAGAGGTAGCACTTGTTTAGTTAGCTGTCATTCATGAGGATTTTCATTTTATTTGGTCCACTTTTGTATTTTTTCCTCATAGGCCCATTTGGGAGCAATTTGGCTATATGGTGGCTTTTAATTACAAAGCACATACCTAACATTTGATAGGTGTTCAGCTTTAATAGTCAAAAAGACTCCTGTAATAACAAAGGCTGAATTAACCTACATATCTAAAATATGAACAAAGAAGAAATGTCAAAGCTTATGAGGCATCCAAAATTGCACACATTTTCCTTCTGCAATTGAAGATGACTACCCTTCCATAAGTGATTGCATTTAGTTTTGATCAATTTATTCACTTTATATGTCATTATCCTTATGGTGCTAAAATAAAATAACAAAACAGTATTGATTTTGACAATTGTTTCTGAAAGTTTTTTTTCTCTTTTCTATGGTGCCAGATTACACCAATCTTAAGGTCAAAGTTCATTGTGTCCCATAAATCATGGGTGATGGCTACAGTGAAAAGGGATGGAAACCTGACACTTCCATAATAAAGGATCTCTTTATAAAAGCTTTTACATATACTTAATCACTGTGATTGTCTTCCTGATCCTTGCCAACTCTTTTTTTTTAATGGCTTGTGTGCTAAATGATCAACAGTCTATACCAAGCAGAAAAATAAGAAAGCAAACAAAATTAATTTATACACTGAAAAGTGTTAAAATAAATTTAACCTTTATTCATGTACATATGTTTTTAAAATTAATTACATATTATCAATCACTGTTTTTCTATAATTATATTGGAACAGTATAGGAATGTGTCTTATTTGAACTTAGTAGACTTTTAAAACAAGCATATTTGGGAACCAGCATCACATACACATACTGACTAAAAAATCAGACATCATTGGTTCACTTATTCTCATCTTTATTTGGACAAGACAGAGTAGTTAACTCATCAGAGATTTTTGTTCATCTATAAAATGAGGGTGGACATAGTTTTTGTGTTTCACCATCTTGTAGTGAAAAAATTGCTAAAGAGAAATCCCTAGTAAAGATAATGCAAAGCCTAGCATACAGTAAGCACTTAGTGCTTGTTATTATGTAAGCTCTGAATATTTTTTCCTATTTCCCCCAAGTGCTCTTAGACAGATCCACGTTCAACTTTGTGGCTGTCCTGAATATCAAGTTCAGTAGATGACTTCTACCTCCAAAAATGAAGCTATTGTGTTTTTCATCCTGGAGACATTGAAGGACTTCTTATCGAGGAGGATGATTTTAGTTCTGGAATACCTTTTTAGAAATGTTCTTTTGCACAAATGCTGCTACTTAGGAAAGGCAAATGTGACCCGGTACTGAATGTTGTACTAAAGCCAACACTTCTGATGATGACCTTGAATCATCCATTTCATTTTTTTCATGTCTTAACTTCTTCATGATGGTAAAATATGATTTTCCAACCTGTTTCAGAAGCTGGAAGATGTGAGTGAAAAATGGGTTGTGATTTATTATGAGCTGCAGGAGCTAGAAAGTGCAGCATTGTTCAAGGTGTTATGTCAGCTGATAAATCTTTCAACCAAACTCACTTTGAAATGAGAGGCAGAATTCATTTAGAAGAGATAATTAGATTATGGGATTAGCCTTGTAGTTGAAAATAAGCATCAGAAATTGGCATTTCAGTAGTCATTGTTTTGATCCCATAATCAAAATTTATTTAGGCTTTACAGTTACATTAAAATACCCCCAACTTTTCAGAAATAAAGTTTTTTTTTAAGTTTAAAGATCTGTAAATACGCTCATGCATTTTACAGCAGTGCATAAATCCAATATTTCTTAAGGTGGGAGATTATGGAAAAATAAATAAAACCAGCTGAGGTGACTGATACGTGCATGCTTGGAAAGGAGGGTTTTGCCCTGTGAAGTCCCAGAACCTGTTTGCATCTACCTCATTGGTCAGCCCAGCAAAGTGCACTCTGACATCTTGAGTGAAATCAATGTGAGAGCCACCTCTATGTTGATCCTCCCCAATCACTGTCTAGTCCCAACCTTGTGGCCCGCCCACTCCCTCTGCTAGTCTGCAGACAATAAAAGGCCCTGGTGAGTAAGGGACCAGGGTCTGACAGCTGCTCCTTAGTGGACATCTAAAATTTACCTAGAGCAGTGGGGCGTTTGCAGCTTTAGCCCTTTTTTCCCCTATCGCCAGAGAGAAATTCCTTGCGTACACACGCATATGCATGGCCAATAAAAAAAATACACTTGGGAAAACACCTAAGCATTGTATATATTCTCACCATCCATAAACAAGTAACCTAGGGCTCTTGGCAAAGCCAGTCTTTCTCCCTTTCTCCCTCCATGCCTCCCTCCCTCTCCTTCTCCATCTCCCCTTTCTTTACAATGGCAGGCTCATGAAAAACGCCACATACCCAGAGAGAAGTTGCGAATCCTTATCCCCGGAACCCTGTGGACGCTGCCTCGCCTCTGCCCTGGTCACTGAGCTGGCAGCTGGGGACAAACGCGGACCAGGAGTGGCTGTCTCTCTGGTTCCAGGGACAGAGGACATTGCTTTTGGACAAAGTGGGGCGCTGTAAACTCCAGGCAGACAGTCCTTTCTACTGAACGCCATGGGCGGACTCACCGTCCCCCTGGGCACAGAACGCAGGCAGACGGGGCCGCTGGCAGCCGCAATCCCCCAGGACAGGGGACCACCCGGCAGCCCACCCACTCCGGAGACCCCATCAAGGTGCCAACGCAGCCTAGGCAAAGGGACTTTCTTCTCGACATATGTCGACCAGGACTTTGGCGATAAATAAATCAGTAAATAAGTAGAAATAGAAATTAAGCGGAAATTGGCTTCCAAGAGCACACAGGTCCTGGCACAGGGCTCCGCTCCTCGGGGATGCGCACACCCGGCCCCCAGCGCCCAGGCGCAGCCGGAGGCTTTGCAGCGGCCGGTAGATGGCACAAGCGCTCTTCCTCTGTGCAGGCTTAACCCTTGCGCGCTTTACGGCTGCGACTCCAGATGTATAGATGCATGTATTATTTTATTCTATTTCTTTTTGCGTTTTGAAGGAAACCTCCCATTTACATATTTGGGAACGATTCAGATTTAAGACAAATGCGTATTCACTTGCTAACTACCACGGATGAAAGTAGTTAAACTGTGGGGCACACTGGCTGATAGGGGAGGAGAATGAAAGGATAAAGTATTTGGGGGAGAGAATGACTTCCCCCTCCACCCCACATCCCGCCCCAGCCACGGAGAAAATCCATTTATCGAACAATAAAATCCGTTGTTACTTGGTTCACACGTAGGTATTTGCATATGTGAATGCATATGTGAATGCATATGTGCAAATGAATGTTCAATGCCTTCCTTTTTCAATTACATCAAAGTATAACAGATGTCCGAAGGGTGCCTGGACTGTAGTAACACATGTCCCTTTATAACGACTGGGTATCTATGGTGCCTGATTCATTATCCTGTCTGTTTCTCCCAAAGCAACGCAGATCTTCCGATTAAAATATTCCTTTTGCATGCTTCCTTACTTGTAAGCTGCATTGGGGAGCTCGCTAACACACACACACACACACACACACACACACACACACACACACACATATATATATATATATATATATATATTCGTGTGCTGCTTTTGCAGGCAAAATTGATCTATTCGGGGAAAGAAAAAAAGCCCCTTGATTTCAAATATCGTGAGCTGGGCTTCAAGAGGCTCACTCGTGGTGTCTGGTGCTTGCTTTAACGAGCTAGATTTAAGGTAGATTTCTGGTGGAGGGGGAACAGAACGCAGAAGAAAAGACAGAATCCAGAGTAGCGGAGACTCGGTGCCCCCGTTGGAGAGATGGTTGAGTCCTCGTCAAGGTTGCTGTGGTATCCCAGAAACACCATTCACTCGGAGCTGTGACCGCGCACCCACAACAGCAGCAGCGGCGGCGGCGGCAGCAACTCCACTGCGCTGCGCCGGCCGGCAGGGCACAGGACCATCCCCAGCTCCCAGCTCCCTAGCTCCCCAGCTCCCAGCTCCCCAGCTTCCCAGATCCCTAGATCCCCAGATCCCCAGCTCCCCAGATCGCGGAGATATGAAAGGGAGCCGCCGAGGGGAAAGCCCAGCCAAGGAATCCAAACGCAGGGAGCCTGGCACGCGAAGATGCGCTAGATGTGGTCGCCTAGACTTCATCCTGATGAAGAAAATGGGGATTAAAAGTGGATTTACGTTTTGGAACCTGGTCTTTTTATTGACGGTGTCTTGTGTTAAAGGTAGGTCTGCGTGTGTGTGTGTGTGTGTGTGTGTGTGTGTGTGTGTGTGTGTGTTGGGGTTTGGGGGGGTTCCCCTTGTGCCTTGAAAAGAGGTGGGTTGACTTGTCGCCTGACCTAGGCTGGCAGCATACTTGGCAATTTGCACAGATAAAACAAGCCTGGTGATACTGATGAAGGAGTTGATTCAAGGCTTCTTATCCTCCCTTCGGATAGGAAATGCATTTTGCTTGCCAGATTTGGCGTTCAATGCGGCGATTGAGCGTTTGCTCAATAAATATTCTTGCAGTAGGCTCAAACGAATACGTGAGTTGGTTCATATAGTCTCTAACTAGTGGATGTCCAGGCAGAATTCCTCTACAAGACTTTTCTTTTCTTTCTTTCTTTCTTTCTTTCTTTCTTTCTTTCTTTCTTTCTTTCTTTCTTTCTTTCTTTCTTTCTTTCTTTCTGTGGTGCGGTTACCTTGATTTCTTGTGAAATCTATGGCGTTTAGTGCTTTGGCTGGAATATGTTTTATTTAAAAAAAAAAAACACTGGTCTAAATGCTTTAAAGAAAAACGTTTTAGGGAGCAAAGTTAGCAACGTGCTAGGAATTTGTTGATTTGAAATGCGTGAGAATACAGGGGTCCTCTAAGCTTTGCCACCCCAACATGAATGTCTGCGTTCATCTTTGAATTATTTCTACGTGGCTTCCTATGCAAAGATAAATGTATGGAAGCTTCCTTGGGTCCTATGGTCAAGGTTTAGCCAAAATAAAACATAAAATGAAGCTTTCAATGGGTCTGAAATCCACAAAGTGTAAAGATCCGCCTTTGAGGATGAATGAAGGTAGGTAGAATGTCATTAGCTGATGACCATAAAAGAAAATCCCCAGCAAGTCCGAGGATTCAGACAGGTAGAGTGAGTGTCACATGCACAGACGAGGGAAGGGGGTGGGTGGCATGGAAAATTTGTTCCTAAACAGAAAGGCAAGGGACACTTGGTTCATTGGAGGAAGAGCTGTCGTCCTGGGAGAAAAACAGGTCTGAGCTCTCTTCCACAACTTCTCCCGCACCCTGCTGCCCATTAATTGCTGCAAAGAATCCTCAGGAGGTGTCTGACTCATGCCACCCTTTGAACAATCGCTTCTCCATACTCATGGTAGCTTGAATAGATACGATGGATGCAGCTCTTAGTAGAGCTCGCTTTAAATCCTGGGTGTCTGTGTGTTGGGGGTTGGGGGGCTGTTTTGGCCCAGGCGCGCCAAGGCTGTCAACACAAACTGGACGCTTCTTCCTCGGTGAAGGAGTGTCTCTGAACCGCAATCGAGCCGCCTCTCTATGAAACAGTTTATTGTCCAGCTTGCAGCTGGCTGTCCCCTCGCAGAAGGCAGCGCATTTGCATTCAGCAGAAATGATAATTCATGTTTTGGGGAAGAGGGAACTGGAGAGGTTACCTCTCCCTCCAAGATGGCCAAAGATGGGAGGCTTGTCTCGAATTTTAATTGACATCCCTAAATGCCAAGAAGTCTCCCCTTGATCTGTGGTTAGCAACTGCCTCGTGATCCCGACCTGCTCTTTAAAGCGAGTGTGTGTGTGTGTGTGTGTGTGTGTGTGTGTGTGTGTGTGTGTGTATGTGTGTGCGCGCTCGCGTGTATTTTCTAGGAGCCTCAGGGAAGCTCTGAGCTAAACCCCTTGCCCTAAGAGACGAATGGACACTACCTAGCGCCCAGGATCATCTGGAGAGGCTCACCGGGGTGTCCGCGGCCAGCCCGAGCCACACGCCGCCCTGGGTTCTCCTGTCACCGGGCGTCCGCGGCTGATGGAAGGCCCGGGGTGGCGTGCGCTCTGCTCCGCAGCCCCAGCTGGGGACGGTGTCGGAGTGTCTCCTTTCAGATGACCCAGGGCCAAGAGCCAGTTTGCGAGAGATACCTGTTGAGCCAAAGCATATTTTTTTGGTGGTGGTGGGGGAGGAGGGGTGGCACATTAGGGTGTCAGTGAGAGTCTGAAACCAGGCAAGTGTGCCAGGCCGACAAAAGTGACTCTTAGCGCCTGCCTGCAATTATAGCCTGGGCTGCCAGTAACTACCGTATATGACGAAGGAAATGTGCAGGTGCAAAAGATAGGTGCTTTCATTTGCTTTAAATGGCATTGGCAATAGATTCAGAGCTTCCAGGGTTTGGATTGAGATAATTGGTCTCCCTCGACTCTATTCCAGTTTACTGGGAACTTTGTGAAGAAGCATGTCCGTCTGTGTTGGTGCTGCCCAAACCAATATGGACATTGGAACATTCTTAATGGTAATAAAGTTTTCTTTCCTTCTTTTTTCTTTTCTCTTCTTTCTTCCTTCCTTCCTTTCTCTTTTCTTTCTTCCTTCCTTCCTTCCTTCCTTCCTTCCTTCCTTCCTTCCTTCCTTCCTTCCTTCCTTCCTTCCTTCCTTCCTTCCTTCTTTCTTCTTTCTTTCACTCAACTCAGGCTGAACTGGAATTCACAGTTGTAATCTCAGGCTGACATCGAAATCACTGCGATCCTCCTACCTCTGCCTGCTGAGTACCAGTGCAGGGATTAAAGGAATTGCTCTACCATGCCCTCTAGAAGTTTTATCACTCTTCTGGTATTTGCGAGGAGCCCGAAACATTTAGAATTTGGAAAGAGGCTCCCTTATTCTGAGAAGACTTGCATAGTTTGTATAGTTTAACCACTTGGGGGGGGGCGTTTTGACAGTTACTTCTAAATTTCCTGCTGTTTCAAGGTTTTCCTAAGATCAAGATTGTTGCAAGGCCCCAAGCATGGCCTTTACTCATATCAAATCTTCACTTTGTTTTAACTTTGTTTCTTTTGAGCGTTCAAGCCCACAGAAGAGCATAAACCAGAGGTACCTTCCATTGGTTGTCTGGCTGTGCACATCCTCCCTAGGCTAGTGTGAGGGGTTCAGGAAATCTAAGGCACAAAGTGTCCACGTGAACAGATTTACCAGGACAATTCTGCCATCAGTGGGTAGTTTTCAGCCTGGTACCATTTCACCTCTGCATGCAGCAGGGAAGACAGAGGCTCCGTGGGAGGAGAGGCTTCAGAGTAGGAGATAAAGTGGTCTTTTGGTAGGTCAGAGTCTCTGGGGTGGGGCTCCATGGAACCAGAAAGAAAGAAAACACGATATAGGATGTCAAATTGGGGGCGGAGAGGGGGGCAAGGGAGCTAGAGCAGAGGCTCAATCTTGATCCATGATAATTTCTAGGAGAGAAAGGAGAGAGAAGAGAATTTTTTTTAAGTGCAAGCTTTGGCCGCAGCGTGTACTTTCACCAGACAGGAATTATGAATCTCCAAATTTGCTTCAGCATTTTGCTCATGAGAAGAGACAGCTGAGGGGTGCATTCTCACGTTCTTTTGAAGGGATCCCTGGGGAGCACATACTCCTCAAATCTCAGATCTGGGACCACAAGGGATGGGAAAGATGGTACTCTGTCCCTTACCCCCTCCACTCACTCTCCATGGGGTTCATGCAGGGCTCTGGACTCCAGGAAATGTTTTTTTTTTTTTCCTGTCATTTCTGCCACTCCTGCCACAACCTAGTTTCTTCTAGAAAGGGTCATGTGGTGGTCCAAGCAGGGGTTGGGGTGGAGCTAGAGCACACTTCCCCCACACAGGGGTGCTAATGCAGAATGTATTAGCTTCACTTGTGTCCATGGAACTCACACACTTCATCCTCAATAGTTTTTTACCTTGCACATCAGAAAGCGGGGCAGGGGGGAGGAAGTGCTTAGGACCTGGGAGGGGATTCCACACACGTCTTCACAAAACAATATCAGCATCGAAAAAAATCCAATCCTAGTCCTCATGCTCACTGAACTCCTAAGGTAATACCATGGAGACACCTGCTGGGACCCTTTTGCTTAGAAAACTAGGGTCCTGGGCACACCACAGTATGGACAATGTTGGTCTTTTGTATTTCATCTGGGATTATTGATTGATATATCCTAAAAATCTAATGTCTTTTTTTTCCATGGACTGAACTAAGTAGAAACTGCATGCCTGATTCGGATCATGCTCCTGTGGGGTGTGTGTGTGTGTGTGTGTGTGTGTGTGTGTGTGTGTGTGTGTGTTGCTAGCAGGAGAGAGGATAATGGATTACATCAAGTAGAATAATTTAGAGTGCCCTGTGGGTAGGTGTGAGTGTGTACTAGGTGAAATATGTCCATTTCCCTGTTCCCCTGAACCCAGATGTTCTCTGACTCTGCAACCACTTGGTGTTGCAGGTTCTTGATGAAGGATGAGAAAAAGCCAACTTTCTCAAATACACCTTTGCTGCTGCTCTCACTCAACTTCTCTAACAGTAACTAAACAAGCTTTAGGAGAGCTCATTGGGGGAAACAAACACTGGGGACAGCAGCTACTGAATCACCCCTCCACCTGTACTTTTCAGCATTGAGACAAAACAGAGCTTAGAGACAGTGCTAGGATTCCAGCACAGCAAGGATTTTGAGTAAATTCTGGACTCATGGTTTGAAACAAAGCTTAATGCGTTAGCACAATTATCTCAGGCACCACATAGTCTTTTCCCAGCCTGGCTCCTTCAGTCAGATGAGGATAGAAAGAGCAGCATATAAAGAGATGGCTGTGCACAATCAGATGATAAGAACCTATGAGATCCCAGGGAGAAAGACCATGGAAGCACCAAGCAGGTTTACTTTCCCCATATTTCTGCTCCTTTCTGGAGACTCTAACCATAGAGTTTCTGAGCCAGTCCAATCTTCTGCCCTGATTGGACTTCATTCACTTCCAGAATTCAAAGCTGAAATTCTCTGCATGGTCACCTCCTTGAAAGTTATCTGAAATATTCTTATGCAGCCCTTTGCTTTCTAGATTGTTCTGGGTGAGAACACTGCAGTGGGACGTGCCCATTCCAGCACTAGCTGCAAGAGTATGTGGACAGAAAAAAAATTAAGGAGTAACTTTCAGCATCATGA
>PVHP010017021.1:0-35116 GCA_004024765.1 Zapus hudsonius
TGGGGGAGACTGTCCGGAGGCATGGCACCCATCAGTAACAACACACTTGGGCCAGGAAGACCAGGATGAGTACTAAGATATACAGGATCCCTTGCCACAAGGACTAATACAGACAGCCCACGAAGGAGGATATACAACTGATCAGGGATGGGGAGGGGGGGAATTGGGGAAGTCGGGATAACAACGCATGGTTTGCCCATTAAATAATGTAACTCATTGTGGACAATAAATATTAAATTAAAAAAAGATGCTATCTTTATGCCATTTAACATTGTTGGCATCTTTGTCGAATATGAAGTAACTATAGTTGCTCAAGCTCAGGGCAGGGTCTTCATTTCTGTTCCATTGGTCAATTCTGTTCCATTGATCTCCCTTCCAAAGATTTGAGACAGTATGGACCCAGAAAAATTCCATCAGCCTTCCTTGTGTAAAGAAGACACCCTATATACTAGTGTAATATCCTCCCCTTCCTATTTCTCTACAGACTTTACACCTTTTTCTTTCTCTTCCTGGGTGGTTCAGAGCTCCATTCCTACCTTCTTTGCTCTGAATCCCATTATCCTCTGGTTGGCATTAATAAAACTTTGGCCCCAAAAGAAACAGTCTCGGTGGTTTTCTAGGTTCTGAGTCTAACACTAACTTGGCCATTCCAGGTACAACATACATTTTAACTTTTATTATTTGTCTTTAATTTACATTCAATTTCACAGATATCACACAAATACATACAAAGACATGTTATAACAATAAAATCAATTCTTCCCTGTATCTCAAGCCAAGCTCTAATACCTGGCTCACCTGTTTCCAATTTTCTAGGTGTGCTACACTTCCTTCAGTTCTTCATACAGTCATGCATGAACCCACAAAACATGGAGTGCAGGGCTTTGATAAAAGTTGTTTCATACTATACTTATCATTCTAGGGCTCAGCTGTACTAAATTTTTGTTTTTATGAAAATTATACACACTCGTAATTTTAAAAACAGTCTAAGTAAATGTTAAGTCAAACAGCAGTCCCCAGTCCCTCCATTCCCATTTCTTTCTTCATAGAAGCATTTCTCCTTGCATTTCTTCCAGCCAGGGGTTACCATTTGAATGTGCTGAGTCCTGCTCACAGGCATGATTTGAAAGCTTGGTCCCAAGATACCAACCGGTACTGTTCTGAGATGTGTAGACACTCTGGAAAGTGACCCAAGTAATTCTGGAGGAATTAGATAACTTTGGGTAGGTCCTTCTGCTTCCTGTTTGGTCATCCATCTCGTGGTTGGTCATGAAGTGAGCAGTTCTCTACGACTCACTCCTGCTGTCTGTCCGGTCCATATACATGGGCTAAGCAGCCATGAACTGAACCCTCTGGAAATTTGAGCCGAGATAAATCCCTCCTCTTTCAGATTGTTTTCTTAGGTATTTCATGCCAACAATGCAACACTAATCAATACATCATCTTGGGGGCTATTTCCTTCCTACTTTATAACACGCTGCTCCTTGTCTTTACTCAGTTTTAGAAATTAACTGATTTCCTTCCATACAAGATGACTTTGGGCTCTTTTTCCCCCTTTTCCATGCTTGTAATCCCAGCATGCTTGGAGCACAATTTTGATGAGGTCAATATTTGGGATACATGGACATTACTTTGATTCAATTCATGGCTGAGTTACATGGTAAACTATGATTTAATTCTCTCCCTCTACAAAATTTCTGCTTTCTCTAGATTTAATAATGAACCTTTTCATCATTTTCTTATTTTCCCAAAGAACTTGTTGCCGGTTGTTTGAATTGCCTCCCAATATGCTCAGAGCTTGGTCTGTTGATTATGTCTTCTAGAAGAATCCTCTCTTGCAACCTCATTTGCTCATCTGTTTTCCTTTTCTCCCAAGTGTACCGTTGTCTTCCAGAGATCTCCTTTCCTTATCATCCTGGTCACTCTCCTGACTTTTCCATACTGAGTCTCCCACCTGCTGACTCCCTGTGGGTCTTGCTTTGTTGAATGGAGAACATTCTCTGGTAGTAAAATTCTAATACATTAAGTGTCTAAAACTAGATTGATTTCACATTGACCCTTCATCATTAAATTGGCTGAGTACAGAATTCTAGATATGAATTGCTTACTTTGAAACTTTTAGAGCATTGTCGTCTAACTTCCAAAATTGCTATTATGAAATCCAAACTAGTTTGCTTCCCAATCCTCTGTTACAAACAGTTGATTATAGGAAGTGTATTCAATCTTGTTTTTGGAACCAATTATTGGTATGCGAAACACCAAGGATTGTCAGGTAGGCGTCGTGGCGCATGCCTTTAATCTCAGCACTCGGGAGGCAGAGGTAGGAGGATCTCTGTGAGTTCAAGGCCACCCTGAGACTACATAGTGAATTCCAGGTCAGCCTGGGCTAGAGTGAGATCCTACATCAACCCTCCCACAAAAAAAAAAAAAAAAAAAAAAAAAAAAACACCAAGTATTAGCCAGGTAGCCAGGCATCCTGTAATCTTAGAGCTTGGGAGATAGAAGGAGGAGGATGAAGAATTCAAGGGCATCCTGGGACATAAGATACATTGTCTCAAAAAATCAAAGAACAAAACCACCAAGCATTATACAATGCTTAGTAGTGCTCCTGTAGGTTTCCTGATGCTAGGATGGAGCCATAATCTAAACACAAAAGTGATACATTCATCCATCTATCGGCTAAGGAAGTTCAAAAACAGTGTGCTGTCTGACCCAGTTTTCTCCTGACGTGGTTACCTGAGGGTGCACATCCAAGTGGCACATCTACGAGGTAGAGCAGAGCGGCCTGAAACATATGAGGCTTTGCATAAGTGGAAAATAAACCGGCTTTGTTAAACCACTAAGATTTTTGAGGATTCTCAATCACCACAGCCAGCACTAATAGTCATGGCAAATAAATGCACCAATATCCTGGAATTTCACACTGGGTAAAATCTAACCATTGTGTGGAGTACTTAGCTGGCCCTGAAGACTCACAGCCTTCGTTTCTGGACAATTTTATTTCACTCATTGTTGCCTCTAGTTTTCTCTGGAATCTTTCTTGAATTCCTAGTATTTAGTCATCAGACCTCCTTAGTAAGGCCTTGAATTTCATATGTTTAATAGAAAACATATGGGCGGACTGGGGAGATGGCTCAGCAGCTAAAACTGCTTGCTTGCAAAGCTAGCCAGTCTGGGTTCAATTCCCCAGGACCCACAATTCATAATGCAGTGCATGTGTCTGGAGTTCATTTGCAGTAACAAGACCCTAGTGCACCCATTCTTGTTGGGCCCCAGCCTGACTGAGCAACCTTAAGCTAAGTTTTAGAATACGCTTTGTTCCTGCTTGCTGAGTTCCATGTAGCTGGTATGCTTTGCTCCTGCCTGTTAGGTTTCACTTTACTGGTGATGTAACCAACTGATTGGCTGTAAAACAATGTGCCCTAAGGAGGCATACTTTGCTCTGCTGTACTTTGCTGATTGGCTCCCGCCAAAAAGTTTAAATCCTATTGCTTAAGAGGAATAGGCGGGACAATGCAGCCTGTGGTTATAAAAGAGGCTTTGGATACCCAATAAAGTGAGATTTGCCCGACATTTCTCCCAGTCAAGTGTCTGTCCTACCATTTGCCTCACCTCTCTCCTACTGAGCCCTTTCTCCTGCTAGCCAGTGAGACTTGGGCTAACTACAGGGGCAAGGGGTCTGCAACCCCCAACACATTTTCTCTTTCTTTCTCCCTCTCTTTCTCAAATAAATAAAATAAAATAGAAAGGAAACATATGGAAATCTATTTAACCTAAGCATTCACTCTGTAGCTCCAGGCTGGCCTCAAATTTACAGTATTCCTCCTACTTCAGCCTCCCAAGTACTGGTGTCACCAACCCTGGCTTAAATGAGCTTTGTATATGTAGGTCAATTAAATTTGTATTTTATGAAGAATTTTTACATATTTACCATGGAGATTGGCCTATAAAATTTTCTTTTTTGTTGTTGTTGTTGCTTCCTTATCTTGTTTTGGTAGCATGGGAATATTGGCTTCATAAAATAATGCTACTAGCATTTCTTCCCTTTCTAGTTCATAAAATAGCTCAAGGTTCATTGTATTAGTTCTTCTTTAAAGGTCTGGTAGAATTCACCAACAAATCCATTGGGGCCCAGGGAGTTTTGTTTTGTTCTTAATTAGGGAGAATTTTTATTACTGCTTTAATATAATTGCTTATTTATAGATATATTTAAGTTGTTCTTATAAATATATGGAGAGAGATAGAAATATAGAAATATCTTAAATTTATGTGTGTGTATGAGAGAGACTCTAGGTATATTTTAAAATTATGTGTGTATGTATGAGAATGAGCGAGAGACTCTAAGAATATTTTAAATTTATGTGAGAGAGAAAGAGAGAAGTCACAAAAACACGTGTATCTCAGAGGACAACCTCAAGGTATTTGTGCTCTTCTACCTTTTGTGAGACAGGGTCTCTTATTCCTGCAAATGAATGCCAGCCTAGCTAGCCTTCAAGCTTTGGAGTCTCTTGCTCCACCCCTCATTGTTGTAGACACATTGGAATCACAGTTACATGTGCCATTTTGCACTTGGCTTTACATGGTTTCTAGGGAGAATGGAACTTGGGTCAGCAGGCTTTGCAAACAAGTATTTTTAACCTCTGTACCATCTCTCCAGCCCCATATTCTAGAAATTTTTTTTTAATTTCCCTCCTGCTTTTTTTTTTTGAGGACTTATTTATCATCCAGTAGCATGTTGTTTAACCCCCATGAATGTTGCAGTTATCTTCTTGGTGCTGGGACAAAACACCCAGTTAGAAGCAGCTACTAGAAGGATGGGGTTTGTTTTGGCTTACAATCTTGAGGGGTTTCAGCATGGCAGGGAAAAGATGATAGAGTAGAGTTGGACATCACCTCTTGCCACAGCAGCTGGCAGAAAGCAGCAAGAATGAGCTGGCTCTGGAAAGAGGAAGCTCTTGTGTCTTAACATCCAAAGCACCTCTTCCAGAAAGGCTATATATACCTCCCAAATTGCTGTCAGCTGGGGACCAAGCATTGAAAACACATGAGGCTATGGGAGACCTTTCAAATTCAAAACACCACAATGAATTTTCGTATGCTCAGTAGTTTCTCTTGCTAATGATTTCTAGTTTTGTTCCATTGCAATCAGATAAAGTACAAGAAACTATTTCAATTTTATTGCAGATGTTGGGACTTGCTTTATAGCCTAAGATATAGTCTAGATGCAAAATGGCATATGCACCTGTGATTCCAACGTGTCTACAACAATGAGGGGTGGAGCCAGAGACTCCAAAGCTTGAAGGCTAGCTAGGCTGGCATTCATTTGCAGCAACATGAGACCCTGTCTCAAAAAAAAAAAAAAGAGGATTTCTACCAATCTTTTCACATTTTAGGTAAAATTCCATAAACTGCTGAGAAGAATGTGTAATCTATAGCATGTCCAGAGGCAGAATTTTTGGGACATGGGACCATTTAGAAACTGTTAATGTATGATATCCAATAAAACATCACATAGATAGGTTCTATATTTTTTTATCTGATCTGCTAGCCCGTGTCTTCTGATTAAAACTGAGACCACTGGCATCCAGAGTTACAGAAAGGTATGTATTCATTCCTGTCATTTTGTTGTTTTTATAATGTTTAGATTTCACTCTGTAACCAAAGCTGGCCTTGAATACTTGGTCTTGCTTCAGGCACGCACAATCCATCCAATTCTCTCTAAAGTTTCATTGGATATCACTCTTTGCCAGCTTCTAGTCACATTCTTTTTCTAATAACCTTGCTTCTGAGAATATACAATAAAGAATATTGGAAGCTTAAAAAGTTCACCCAAGTATTGAACACAATTGTAAAGAATGGAAATAATCCAAATGTCTACAAAAAGAAAGATATAAATCATTACATATTCATATGAAAGTATATTATATAGCCTCTAAAATGAGATTTGGGTTTAATTCTATGGGAATATGCCAACAATATGTTGCAAACTGAACCGACAAGCCATAAAACATCATAAATATTAATACTCAGCATGAGAAAAATTTGTCTTAAAATATTTTAATATTTTAAATTTATGTGACAAATCAAGGTAATATTAAGGATTTTTGACAATATTTCTGTCATACATAGGTAATTTATTACTTTTATAGTAACAGGAAATAAAAAATATACTTTGTTAGCATATATTTGGTTCGGAAACATGAAACAATAATTATGCCCATTTTAAGTAATTGTTTTCATTTGAAAGTTAGTCTTGGTTGGAATGCTTATACACACAATATCATCTTACATCTATATGGGTAGTATATCTCTATGTATATATGTGACTTGGTAGAAAACATAGTTCAATCCAAATAGCTTAAAGGAAGAGAAATTTTTAAATAAATAAACAATTGATAGAAGCATTGGCAGAATTAAAGGGAAAAAAATCAGCCACAGTGGAAAATCATAGCTATTTCTAGGGGTCGAGAGAGAAGAGGCAGAAAGAAATACGTACCAGAGCTCAGTATGTATTAGAACATTGATGGTGGTCCTGGATTGCCCAGCAGAATTTTTGATCATGAAGATTTAGCAACCGCCAAAAACACAGCACCAAACAGGAACAGAACAGAGAAGAAAACAGGTTCTTTTCTTGCACCCTAGATCTCCTGCTAGAATTGAACTGGAAGTCCATCAACAAGAGAGAATTCAAAGTAAAGTCTAAGGAGTCTTTCTCCTACAGAACATGGCTAAGTAGGCAAAAATCAGAGCTGGGGGAGAGAGGTAGACTGGAAAATGGAGAGAAATCAGACTGTCATATATATCTATGCATGAAGTCATTCAGCCGTATTTAGATGTCACATACCTATGAGGAATGCAAATGACTGGTGGAGGAGTTACTTTCTCATTCCTCGGATCAAATACCTGACAAAAAGCAGCTTGTGGCATTTATCTTCTCATTGCTGGAATGAAACACCTGACCAGAAGCAGCTGATGGAAGAAAAGGGTTTATTTCAGCTGACAGTCTCAACAGGAAGTTTCACTATGGCATGGGAGACCAAACAATTGACCATCACATCTTGATGCATCCGGCTCTGAACATCCAGTGGGCTGAATTAATAAACATCAAGGCCCACCCCCTAGTGACACACCTCCTCGAGCAAGGCTCTACCAGCTAGGGATAAAACATGAGGCTTAATCACAAACACATGAGGCCATGGGAGACATTCTATACTCAAAACTACCACACAATTTAAGAAATGAATTATTTCAGTTTACAGTTCCAGGATAGAGTCTATTATGGCAGGAAAGGCACTGGAGGCCAGCTGATCACATGGCATCCACAGGCAAGAAGCAGAGTGTAGACGGGAAGTAGAGCCGGGTTATAAAACCTCAAGATCCGCCCAGTGGGACTACTTCCTCCAGAAAGGCTCCACCTCCTAAAGGTTCCACAACCTTAACAAACAGATTAATCAGCTAGTGACAAATCCATGAGGAACACACAATGGTTGGTGTTATATTTAGATGAAGTATGGGATAAATGTATGTATGTATATATGTATGTATGTATGTATATGTATGTATATACTTCCCTTGTGCTTTATCTTCTCTTTTCATTTCTTTTAAAATTAATTTCTATTAATTGTATGAAATAATGTTGTAATATATATAACCTATTTGTAAAAGATACAAATGCTTGTATATAATCACGTACATACAAATATACGCACACACCTGTCGAAATTCCAGTCATTACAGAACAGAAAACTAAACTGGTTCGAACTTCTTTTATAAAAATAATAAAATCACTAGGAAGCCTCAGAAAATACTTTGAATTACACATGTTCTTGCATATTAATGAAGCATGTCAAGTACGTACAGGTTTCTTGTCACTTCAGCTGAAGCTCCTTAAAAGGCACTTACCCTTTGTGTAATTTATTTTTCTTTCTTTTAAAACTTAGTGTATATTAATTATATGAAATGATGCTTTACTATGAAATTTTCATATATGCCTATAATATAATTTGGTCATATTCACCCACCCATGACCCTCTCCACTCTCCTGGCTCCACTTTCCTTTTTCCAAATAGAACCCATTTTCCTTTAGTTATTTTTAAAATTTAGATTCCACATATGAGAGAAAACATGCAATAGTTGTCTTTTATTGTCTGGTTTATTTCACTTAACATAATGAGTTTCAGCCCACAATGAAATGTTAGTATTTTTTATGAATGAATAACACTCCATGATGTATATGAACCACATTTTCTTCATCCATGTATTTACCCACTGAGAGACAACTAGTCTGATTCCATAACGTGGCTCTTGTGAATAGCACCCCAGTAACCATGGATATCAAGGTATTGCTATCGGATGCTCACCAGTGCCTGTAGAATGAATGGTAAGGCTAGATCGGATGATAGTTCTATTTTTTAGTTTTACAAGGAAACTCTATACTGATTGCCATAGTGCTTTCATTATTTTACATTCCTATAAGTAATATATAAAGGGTCCTTTTTCCTCTCCACATCTTTGCCAATATCTCTTGTTTGTTTTCTTTATGATAGTCATCCCTGACTGGGTGAGATGAACTCTCAATGTAATTCTGTCATTTTCCTGATGGCTAAGGATAATGAACTTTTTCATGTGTTTATTGACCATTTGTACTTATTTTGAGACCTGTTTAATTTATTTACCCATTTAGTAATTAAATGGGTGGGGTTTTTTGGTATTTAACTTTTTATTTCTGTATGTATTCTGCATATTAATCACTTGTCAGATATAAGAATGTTGAATATTTTTAACAATTTTCTTATTTTTTATTTTATTTTATTTGCAAAGGGAGAGAGAGAAAGAGAGAGAGAGAGAGAGAGAGAGAGAGAGAGAGAGAGAGAGAGAGAGAGAGAGAATGGGTGCTCCAGGGCCTCCAGCACTGCAAACTCCAGATGCATGACGACTTTGTGCATCTGTCCTACATGGGAACTTGGGAATCAAACCCAGGTTGTTAGGCTTTGTAGGCAAATACTTAACCACTGAGCCATCTCTCCAGCCCTAAGAATGTTGAATTTTGCCCAAGAATTATATATATATATATAGAGAGAGAGAGAGATGATTATTGATTTTTGTTCTACTTTTGCATTTATTAATTTGTGTATATTGAACCATCCTTGGAATTAGACTAACTTGATCATAATATGATAGTGTTAATGTATTATTTAATTTAGTTTGCAAGTATTTTACTGAGGAAGTTTGCATCGATGCTTATCAGGTGTACTGGTTTATAGTTTCATTTTTGTTGTATCCTTAACCAGTTTTGGTATCAGGTAGTTATGACTTTTAGAATAAGTTTGAAAGGATTCCATCCATTTCTCTTATATAAAATAGTTTGAGGAGCATTAGTCTTAGTTTTTTAAATGTCTGGTAGAATTCAATAATGAACCAGGCTTTGCTTTTTTGGAAAACTTATGATTGCTTCAATTTCACTGCTTGCTATATGTAGATCTGCTTTGATTTTTATGTTCTTTTGGTTTGATATTGGCAGGTATATTGTCATATATGTGTAGAAATTGATCTATTTCTTTTGTGTTCTTTAGTTCTTTGGAATACAAAACTTCAAAATATTCCCTAACAATTCTCTGGATTTTAGTTATATCTACTGTAATCTTATCTTTTATCTCCATTTTGATTCATTTGGGTCTCCTCTCTTTCCTTTGGTTAGTGTGTTGACAGTTTGTTAATCTGTTTTATCTTTTCAATGATCCAAGTCTTTCTTCCCTTGATCCCTTCTACTATTTTCTTAAGTTTCTATTTCATTAATGTCTTCCCTCATCTTTATTATTTTTTTCCATCTATTAATTCTGGGTTTTGATAATTCTTGCTTTCCTAAAACCTTGAGGTTCACCATTAGGTTATATATTTGAGATCTTTCTTTTCCTGCCATGATGGACTTTTATCTCTTCAAATTACAAAACAAAATAAACACTTCCTCCCTTAAGTTGCCTCAGATATTTGATGATAGCAATGAGAGAAAGAACTAAAACAAGAAATTGGTGCCAAGAAATAGGGTCATTGGTGTGATAAACATGACCATGTAGGTTCATAGGTGTTGGAACTGGTTTGCCAGAGGAATGTGGAAGAGTTGGGAATATCGGGCTAGGAATGTCCTGTAATGCTGTGAGCTTGAGACTGAACCCAGGGCCTCATATATGCTAGGCAAATACTCTACCACTGGTTGACCCCTAATCCTCCTGTTCCTCTTCATCTAGAGACAGGATGTCAGCAAGTCGTCCAGGTTGGCAAACAAAGTCTCCCAAATAGCTAGAACTATAGGCCTGTGCCACTATGCCTTTCTTGTTTCCTTTCTTGATTCCTAATGCTCTTCCTCTCTATCTTCAGCTACATTTCATTTTTTATTACCCGAAAACTTCTGATTCATGGAGTCATACAGAGGAGCTATTTTTGAGGATTTTTTTTGCATTATTTCCCTTACATTTTTATTGCTGGATTTTTGCAAGGTTTTGAAATTTTTCTTCAATTTTATCTTCATTATTTTACAAAATTCTAACTTCTGTTATCTGCTTAAATTTCAAGAACTATTGATTGATTGATTCACTAATTGATTGATTTAGATAGAGTTTCATGTCACTCAGGCTGACCTCAAATTTTCTAGGTAGCCAAGGATAACCTTGAACTCCTGATCTTCCTGCCTCTTATCTCCCAAGTACTGCTGTTAGACGCAGGCAGCACCAGGCCCAATTTATGTAGTGTTAGAGATTAAACACAAGGCTTCATGCTAAGCGAACATTCAATGAGCTGAGCTATAATCCCAGCCTTGTTATTTTATTTTTTTGCATGTTATATGAATGGTGTGCATGTATGTGTATATGTGTATGAGAGCATTTTGTCAGTACATGTAAATGTGTGTGTAAGTGTATGTGCATGTGTGTTGTACAGGTGAGAAGTTGATAGTGGGCGTCTTTCCTAATCACTCTCATCTTTTGTTTTTTAACTGAGGTAGGGTTTTTCATGTAAGCCTGAGCTCACCGATTCAGCATATTGGGATTACAGGCAGCTGCTATGCCCAGCCGGCATTTATGTGGATGCTGAGGACCTAAACTCTGCTCCTCACACTTACATGGAAAGTGCTTTACCAATAAAGACATCTCTCCAGCCTCTATTTTACTTTTTGAGATAAAGTCTCAAATAGTCCAGGTTGGCCTCAAATTTACTATGTAGTTGAGGATGACCTTGAACTTTTGATCCCCTTACCTCTACTTGTTGAATAGACTTATAGTCTATTTGTATATCTACTTCTGTAAAATGCTTATGAAAATATCTTTTTGACTTTCTTATAGTGACTAAGAGCAGGAGTTTTTAATATTTATGAAACATAAGAGGGTTGGGGAAATTGCTCAGTGGTTAAAGGCACTTGCTGGCAAAGCCTGGTGGCTCAGGTTCAATTCCCCAGTACACCCACATAAAGCCAGATTCACAGAGTGGCACATGTATCTGGAGTTCATTAGCAAGAGGCATGGCCTGACCATGCATTCTCTCTCTCTCTCTCTCTCTCTCTCTCTCTCTCTCTCTCTCTCTCTCTCTCTCTTTCTTTCTCTCTCTCTCTCTCTTTCTCTCTCTCTCTCTCTCTCTCTTTCTCTTTCTTTCCATATAGAGTATTTTTAAAGAAATAAAATTAAACAATTTTAATGATTTTTATGATTCAAGAGTTTCATTTTATTCATACTTTTCTTATTTTCCTCTAGTTTGAAGATTTTCTCTATGTCTCTTATAGAAGTTTTATACTTTTAGCTTTTGTGGTGGTTTGATTCAGGTGTCCCCCATAAACATATGTGTTCTAAATGTTTCATCTCCAGCTCATAGCAACTTGGGAATTAAATCCTTGTTGGAGGTGTGTTGTTGCAGACAGGCTTATGGGTGTTATAGCCAGCTTCCCCTTGCCACTGGTTGGCACACCTTCCTGCCGCTGTTTACCTCCTGCTGTAGCAGAGGTGATGTCCAGCCTCTGCTCATGACATCATTTTCCATGTCATCATGGAGCTTCCCCCTCGAGTTTATAAGCCAAAACACACCCTACAAGATGCTTTCATTTGGGTTCATTCTGCCAGCAACAAAAAAAGCTGACTGCAACAGCAAAATTGGTACCTGGAGTGGGGTCATTGCTACTAGAACCCTGATTTTGTAGCTTTGGTCTTTTGGAATTGACTTTCAGGAAGAACGTGAATGGCTTTGAAACCTTGGCCTAAGAGATGCCTTATAGAACTATAAATGCAGCTTGATGGACCATTCTGGTCAGAGTTGAAAGACCTGAAATGCAGTAAGAACTATGAACTGTAAGGTTTGGCTTACACGGGTGAGAAAGAACTTTGTCAGAACTGATCTAGAAATAGTTTGCCTGAGAGATTTGCTGCTTTCTGCCTGCCTGTTTCCTGAGAACTTGTGCAGGGTTGCTTTGCATAGAAATTGACTGGTGTGAGCAGACAACTGTGGCACAGAAGGAAATAAAATCTTTGGGCCAAAACTGCTGCCCATTCAACTGCAATTGTTTGAGAGATGACAACCACTGAGACTGGGCCAGGTGATCTGCATTGGGAAGAATGCAGACTGTTTGAGGTCGGGTGCCTGAATGCTGAAAGAGGTTTCTGCTCCTCAAAGTCAGCTTTATTCCCCCCTGAATGAACAAGTTGGTAGTCCACTGGATACTTCGAAGTATAACAAACACAGGAAAAAGAGGGTCATTGAATTTGCAACACAGTTTTGTTTTTGGAAATGGTCACAGGCAGTTTGAAGCAAGTTTATCAGATTACCTATGCCAAGGCCCCAATGGAGCCATGAGATGAACCATGGGTTGCAATGAAGACCCAGTGGAGATGCCAGGACTATAGGATGGCTGCCAAGGAGAGCTGTCAGCACTGGATGACGTTATCCAGGACTGTGAGTATCCTGGCTGGAGGGGTGGAATTGGAACTTGAGAGACTCATCACTGGTTAGAATTATCAGACTTGGAGACTTGTCACTGGTTAGAGTTGTCAAACTTGGAGTTGCAGAATGTGATGTTTGCCTTGTTTTAAAACTTGGACTGGTTCAATCTTTGTTATGCCCAATGCCATGTTTCATAGTGGCAATGTTTATTCTGTGCCATTATGGGTTTTATGGGGTTTTTTGTTTGTTTGTTTGTTTTTTGGTATTATGGTTCACTGAGAAGGCCTTGAATTATTGGGATATTTGAACATCATCAAACATGAGATTGACAAAAACTATGTGGACTTTTGGAGTTAGGCTGTGTGCATTGCATTTTACATCTTATATGGTTATCAGATTTGGGGGCCAGGGGTGGAATATAATGGTTTGATTTAGGTGTTCCCCCATAAGCTTGTGTGTTCTAAATACTTGATCCCCAGCTGATGGCAATTTGGGAATTGGAACTTTGTTGGAGTTTTTATGGGGGGGGGGGGGGTTATGAGGGTTATAGCCAGCTTCCCCTTGCCAGGTTTGGCACACCTTTCTGCCTCTGTTTGCCACCTGCTGTGGCAAAGGTGATATCCAGCCTCTGCTCATGCCATTGTTTTCCCTACCATCATGGAGCTTCCTCTCAAGTCTGTAAGCCAAAATAAACTCTTCTTCTACAAGGTACTTTTGGTCGGGTTCTTTCTGCCAGCAGTGAAAAAGCTAATTGCAACAGGTTTAACTCTGATATCAGACTTATTTCAAGATACCTCATCTGTATGAGGAATAAATTAAGTGCTGAGTCTTTTCTTTCTCCAAGAGAATGTCCAATTGTTACAACATGTGTGCCAAAAAGACTACCTTATTCCCAAAACAATTTATTTTGGTTGCTTTGATAAAAATCAATTAACCTTGTGTGAGTGGCTTTGAATTATCTGTCTCTGAATAATAATATAATCTTCTTTACTTAGCATAATAATATCTTAAACTCTGATATCTTAATCCTTTCAATATCTACCTCTGATAAAAATTATTTGGGCCTGACTTTTACTATATTATAAAAGAATAAAATTAGGTTATATAAAGTACATTCTGTGATTTTTATTATAATTTCATTTTATCTATGGTTCAATTTATTGGAGAACTGTCATTTTACCAAGACTGAGCTTTAAAATCCATTAAAATAGTTCACCTCTCAATTTATTGAAGTCATTAATTTTACTGAATAACATTTTGTAGTTGTTATTATAATGCTTATTTATTTCTAAGCATTCACAATTGGATATTGTGAACTGTAATGTTTTAATTTTACTTTAATTTAATTGCTAGCATGTAACATTGTAATTAATTTTTAAATTTAACTTTATATCTCAGGACCTTGCTAAACTGTTGACTCTACTTTTTGTAGATTTCTTTTGTAGACTTCTCGATATATAGGATTGTAATGGTTGTGGTCTCTAGTAAAATATTGAGAAAATAAGTGAAGACTAAAATTTTTGCTTATTTATCATGTTGAGAATGAAATTACATTGTTCTTCTGTTAAGTGTTTTATCAACTATACATGTTTGATGAATGTCACTTATTAGGTTGTTTGATGTTTGTAAGACAGGACCATGTTCCTTTTTAGAATCGGTGTACCATTTTTCATTCCAATAAACAATGTAGGGATGATGTCTAGACTGTCTTCTGTATTCTTTAACCTTTAACCTATTCATTTTAAGTAGGCTCCTTTTAGACACCATATATTCAGGTCTTACATTCTCATAATCTCTCACTTTATCATTGCAATGTTTATGCTATTTCCATCCAGTGTGATTTCTGCTATGGTTGGGTATAAATCTGCCATGGTTACATTTCTTTCCATGAGATATTTGCCATCGCTTCACCTCTTGATAAGGCACTGCTTGCTTCTTTCCTATAGTGCTTCAGATGGAATAGTTTCTGTTCACTGGTTTCACGTTTAATCATAGTTCTCTGCTGCTTCTCATTGCTTATTAAGCAAATTTTTCATTTCACATAATGTAATCTGTATTTTAAGTTGATTTATTTATTTATTTGAGAGAGAGAATGGACATGCCAGGGCCTCCTGCTATGGAACACAAACTCCAGATACATGCGCCACTTTGTGCATCTGGATTTTACATGGATACTGGGGAATCAAACCCAGGCCAGCATGCTTACAAGCAAGTGATTTTAATCGCTGAGCCATTGATTCAGCCCCTGAAACTTTTTTTCTGAAAGCACAATCTGGATTTCTGGACCACATATCCTCTCAATGTGTATTCTTGAAACACTTGAACGTATTTGCAGGAGCTGTCTTAGCGTGTTTGCTCTTTCCATTCTGAAGTTCGTTTCTGTTGACAATGGGAACAGGAAACAAAACTTTTGCTAATGAGCACTAGGAGTGCTGGTCAATGGTACAATTTCCATTTCCAGCCCTTGATTCCTAGACTCATGAATTGTGTCTACAGGAGACGCAGCACTGGATGGTCATTCAGGGTACACTTAAGCCTTCTGGAGAATCCACCTAGTGGACACTGTGACCTCATCTTCAAAAAGCCATTCGACCATTTTATCAAGCCAGCCACTGCAGCATGGTGAAATCAATGCTAAGATCAGTCCATTCCATCGTGAGCCAACTGCCACACTTCTTTGGCCACCGTAGTGAGTTCCTGAAACAATGCTATGTGGGTAAAGCTTTCCGTAAGACCACGAACAATAATTTTGACAGAAGCAATATGTGCAGGAAAGGCAACTCTACAACCAGAATAAATTTCTGTTCCCGTCAGCACACAGTGATGTCTTTCCCATGGTATGCCCTTTGTAGGCAATCTGCTCTGGCTGGGCACCCTGGGGAATGGGAGTTTCTTCTGCTTGAAGACTTGGCACTGGAACTCAGCAGCAGCCACAACCAGGTCAGGCTTAGTGAATGGCCGTCCATGTTGCTGGGTCCATGCAAACCTGTGTCCTTGCCACTATGGCCAACTTTGTGGGACCCACTGAGCAATGACAGGGATGGCCAGGGGAAAAGGTTGAGTTCTGTCAGTAGACTGGGTCATCCATCTACTTGCTTTTTGAAGTCCTCCTCTCCTTGGGTCACTTTTTGAAGAGCTTATTTGATGGAACACAAAGATCCTCACATCCTTTACCTACCTGTAGAGGCTTATCCACATTCCTCTTCACCCAATGTTTTTCTTGCCAATCACTTCTTTCAAGTCCCTGACCATCCAGCCCAAATGTTAGCTACAGCCCATGAATCAGTAGATAATTACACATACAGCTATTTTTCCTTCTAAGAAAAATGCATGACCATGTGTACCACCCAGAGTTCTTCCTATTGTAAAAAATTTCCCTTCATGACTATCTTTCAGGGTTATCCCAGAAAGGACAGTGGTCTACTTTGAAATGATGTTTTCATAGCATACAGAGCCATCTGTAAACCCAACCCGAGTTTTCTTTTCCTCCGTCAACTAATCATAGGAAACACCCCAGCAGGCCATAAGTGCATGCTTGCAGACAGAAGGCATTGTAACAGGTAGGAGTCATAGGCATTTGGGCAATTTCTTCATGTAACTTGCTTGTGTCTTCGGGACCTGCTCAGGCCTGATCACACATACCACTTCATTTGATGATGGACTGCTGTTGTACATGTCTAACTTTATGGCTTTGAAATTCAGATATACCCAGTTTATTATGAGTAGCTCATATCACATGATAACTTCGTGGTCCATTGCCAAATCCACTTTTTACTAAGGCCTAGTAACAGGACAAGATCTATCTCTCTACAGATGACAGTACAGGGTCATCCTCAAAAACCCCAAAGGCCTCTGCCATGATTCACCTATAGGGTACTGCCAAAGGCTCCAGACAGCATCCCTATCTGCCACTGACAACTTACATAATACCATCAGACCTGCTGGATCCTAGGGTCCAAGTGAGCAGCCTGCCCAGCAGCCTGGACCTGTTGTAGAGCTTCTCCTGCTTTAAGCCCCACCCAAAACTAGCAGTTTTCTGAGTTACCTGATATATGAACTGCAGTAACACAGCCAAGTGAGGAATTTGCTGCCTCCAAAATGCAAATAGGCCCATTAGGCATTGCACTTCTTGGTTGGTGGTAGAAGCCAGGTGCACCAACTTTAAAAGGAATATCCCTGCATGTCTCATACCATTGGACCCCAAGAAATTTTACTAAGCAAGAAACACCTTGAATATGGTTGGATTTATTACCCACCCTCTGACAACAAATTGCCTTACCAATTGGACCCCAAGAAATTTTACTAAGGAAGAAACGCCTTGAATATGGTTGGATTTATTACCCACCCTCTGACAACAAATTGCCTTACCAATAAGACCAGAGTGGTTACTACTTCCTGTTCACTCTATCCAATCAGCCAGCATAATATCATAAATGTAATAGATGAGTGAAACCCTGTGGAAGAGACAGGAAATCAATACCCCCATGGATTAAGTTATGATAGTTCTGGAGAGTTAATAATACCCTTGATACAGACAGTACTGCTTGCTTTATCAGCTGAAAGCACATTGCTTCTGCTGGGCTTTGCAGAGAGGAAAAAAAATTGCTAGCTGAATACCAGGTGCCAGAGCTGTGTTAGTCTGCTGAAGCAAGGAAACCTCATCTGGGACAACAGTTACACCATAGTCACCATTAAGTTTACAGTAATCAACTGTCATTCTCCTTCTGCAGAGGCCAAATAGGAGAGTTAGGTGGGATGTGGTGGGAACCAGAATCCCTACATCTCTCAAGACCTTGGTTGAATCTCCCTCCAAGGATGTAAAAGCAATTTTGCTTCACTGTTTTCCCAGAGAGAGGCAGTTTGGATGGCTTCCGTTTGCCATTTCTAACATAAGAAGATTCTGCCAACTTCTAAGTATGTGGACCCCAATTATGCATTCTGGGACTGGATGCATTCAACCACAGGATGAATTTGGAGACCCACTGGATGCATTGTTGTTGTGGTCAGCTTTCTAGTTGCTGAGCAGAAAGAACCCAAACAAAAGCGGCTTGTGGAGGAATGGGTTTATTTGGCTTACGGACTCCATCCTGGCAGGGAAAATGATGACATGAGCAGAGGGCTGGACATCACCTCTGCCACAGCACTGCAAACAATGGCAGTAAGGTGTGCCAAATACTGTCAAGGAGAAGCTGGCTTATAATCCCCATAAGCCTGTCCCCCAACAACCCAGCTCCATCGAGTTTGTAAAATCCAAACTGCCATCAGCTGAGGATCGATTACCCAGAACACATTCATTTGTTTGTGGGGGACACCTGGATCAAACCATGACAATTGTAAAATGGACATTGTCGTTGTCACATTGGTCACCTTCTTAAGTCCCTACTTCGATTGGCGGTCCATAGTTCTTGCTGCTTCAGACCTACTGGAACGAACATCAATTCAGAGCCAGTACCTAGCAGGCCCCTGAAGGTAGGATTATCTCCTCTGATGCCAGCCATGTACAGTTAGTTACCCTGGCAACAGGTCAGTGGTTCTTTCAGGGAAGGATGGGAGGAAGGTTCACAGTAAATGGTGTTTTAGGGTGCTAGGGTCCTTCCTCAGGGGATATGGCCTCACCTTCATTTATGGTTCAGAAAATTGCTTGAGAGGCCCATGACTCACTATTTTATGATTTAAGGTAGCCTTTCATTCATTTGCTCTGAAATTTTTCTGCTTGCACAGATCAAGTACGAATTTAGTAAGCTTTCTATTTCACTTCTGGGAAGACGATGATCAATTGGGTAAAATACATAAGGAATTAAGGTTCCCTCTTCTGCAGGGTTTTTCATGATCTCCTCTCTAATTTGTAGCCATTTTGACACCCCAAACTCTGTCCTTTGACCTCACCTGTTAGTAAGAGCAGAGTTTTCTGCTTGACTCCCTGTGGACTGGGCTGTATGTTCAGGTATCCAATTCTTACTCAGGTGCCCTCTTTAATAAGTTGATGTTCATCAAGCTTCTGCTTCCTTTTGGCCGCTCTCCAGTGGTGTTACCATTATCTATGGGAAGGTTAGGACAATGTACACCACTCTCATTACTCCATACTCCATGAATCAGATTTAATAACATTGGAAATTGCATACCTAAAAAACTTTCTACAAAAGTATAATTTTATTGGGCTGGAGAGATTGCTCAGTGGTTAAGGCACTTTCCAGTGAAGTCTAGTGACCTGGGTTTGATTCCCCAGTACCCATGCAAAACCAGATGCATAAAGTGGTGCATGTGTCTAGAGTTTATTTTCACTGGCTAGAGGACCCGGTGTGCCCATTCTCTCTGTCTCTCTTCTATCTCTCTCTCTGCTTGCAAATAAATAAATACAAACATTTTTATATTGGGGCCCAGGGGTGGGTTGTGGTAGTTTGAAAGGAATGTCCCCCAATAAATTCGAGTTTATTAAAGTTTCTCCAGGTGCCTGGCTGGAGGGTGTATCACCTTGAAAAAAAAAAAATTTTAAGTATAATTTTATTTTTATTTTATCTACTCTTTTGTCTACTTTCTAACACTCAAAAAATACTTTTCTGTATAAATTAAGTATAGTTCAGTTTGCCACAGAAGCTTGGTTTTTTGTTTGTTTGTTTGTTTGTTTTGTTTTGTTTTTCAAGGTAGGGTCTCGCTCTAGCCCAGGCTGACCTGGAATTCACTGTGTAGTCTCAGGGTGGCCTTGAACTCATGGTGATCCTCCTACCTCTGCCACCCAAGTAGAAGAGGTATTTTTTTAAAAAAATAACTATAGTTCATCTTTGCTTATTCTTTGACCATTGAACTTAATTTACCTGAGTGCATAGTTATTTTGAATTTTCATTTTTTTCCCTATCAAAGTGTGATGTGTAACCAATGTCTGTGGTATTTTGAATCAACCTGACCCTGAAAACAACTTAATCCCTGTTAATACTCGAAGCTACAATGCTGGCATTCTGTAGACAGTGAAGGAAACTTGGCTCTTGGGACTTTGTGGTGAACAAGATTATTTTTAGAGTAGAAGAGATAAGGGATTGTTTCACCAGTCTCTGGGTTGTTTTCTTTTGTTCTGTAAGGTCATTGTCCTCATCCAGGGGGAAGAATGGAAACCTCCCACACTTAGAACTGTTTCCTTCTACAAGAACACAACCAATTCCAACAGCTTGTGCCCCCAGGCAAACGGTTGTACCTACAGGAATGAGGTTTTGCAAACTGCCATGTTTCTGGGACCTGAACCTTTACCATTCCACATTCCTCACTTTAATCACACCAAAGTGGCTCACCGAGGTCCTGGCTGGGCATGATGTTGCACCCAACATGTGAAGCACATGCAGTGCCCATTGTCAAAGCAGGCGGCATCACGATGAAGAAATGCAGATGGCTCAATGTAAACACTCGATGATGATTCCTTTAAGTCTGTGGTCTACTGTGTCTACAGGGTGCCAAACATCTGGAGGAAAGATGTAACTTTCGGTCGGAAAGCTCGCCATTCTTCCAGATAATTGAATAGACTTTTATGTGAATTGCATAAACCCAGCAATTATAACAGTTATACCAACTTATATTTGTATAATGATTTATAACTGCAGTGTGCTTGTGCACGTATAGTAAATGTGTCTATGCTTGCGTGTGTGTATAAAGCCTTATTTGATTACTACATATTTTGGCTTATTTATCTCATTTTACAGAGGGGAATTTGAGAGCCTTTATCAAGCATGGATTGGTCTCATACTCTGGGCCAGACACAAGGCCTACAAAGAAAGAAACACAGAAACCCTTGCCCAAAAGGTGCCCGAAGACCAGGGGAGGAGCTTGAAACTGAATGAACCTGATTTGCCCAAGGTCACACAACTAGTTACTGTCAGATCTGGGATTTGGGCCAACTTCTCTGGCACTAAGACCAGTGCTCCGTTCACAGCTGTCTTCAATAAAGGCCAGATGCACTTACAGAACAGGGACTAGAAGGGGAAGGGACAGGGTGCCCCTGGAGTTGGAAGAGTCTTATTAGCAGCACTGAGATCAGAAATGAAGGACAAGTCACTAAAACAACAATTATAAAGACTGTAATGAATCTTTGGAAAATGTTTTTTTTGGTGTAATGTTGTGTGCAAAACACCAATGAGATGCCTACCATGTCCATTAGGTAGACACGTGAACAGACAGAACAGGGCAAACTCAACCAGTTGGAATATTTTTCAGGTGTTAGAGTTATGGCTAAACTTAGCCTTTTGTCCCTGTCTTCCCTTCTTTTTCTAAAATATAGTTACTTTGCATTTTTGGTTGGTAGTCCTAGAATTCAACGTATTGGCAAGTACAGGGAATATCACAGAAAGATTAAGGCCTTTGAATTCAAACAGAACTGGATGCAAATCCTAGTTTTACAATGACCCGTTAGTTATGTGAGCATAGGAGAGCTATTTAATGTCCCTGTGCCTCAGTTTCTTTGGCAGAGAATCATGCTAACCTAGCAGGGTCGTGCTGAGACTTGAAGGCTCTGTGTTAGGCACCTGGGACACACAGTCACCACTCAATCTGCAATGACGTGTGTCACCATTATTGTCTAGTGTGAACCATGAAGTGCTTTGGAAGTGGGCAGAGGCTCTGGTGCTGAGAAGCACAGGCTGAGAGTTCACCAAGGCATCTGTAACAAAGAACATAGCAAAACAGAAAGTGAGCCAAGTTCTAGAAATTTAAATATGTAGAAAACCCTACCTTTTCTTAAAGGGTTTATCATCCATCTTTGTACATCCTCTACACCCATGTATGAAGCACCTCCAGTCAGACTAAAGAAGTAGGGGTGTACAGATAAATAGAAATGGGGGCCGGGGTGAAGGGGGGAGAGACTGCTCAGTCAATCAAGTGTTTGATGCTCAAGTGGGAGGACCCAAGTTCAGATCCCCAGTGCCAACTTATATAAAACCCAGGCACAGCCTCACATTCCTTAATCCCAAGCACTGGGGACACAGACAGGGGATCCTTGAGGCTTTCTAGCCAACTAATCTAGCTGAATCAGTGAGCCCTTGGTTCACTGAGAGAATTTGCCTTATAAAAAAATAATAAGATGGGGCTGGAGAGGTGGCTCAGAGGTTAAGGCACTTGCCTGTAATGCCTGACGAAATGACATGAGTTGGATTCCCTAGTACCCACATAAAGCCAGATGCACAAGGCGGTGCATGCATCTGGAGTTCATTTGCAGTGGCCAGAGGCCCTGGCATACCCATTCATTCTCTCTCTCTCTCTCTCTCTCTCTCTCTCTCTCTCTCTCTCTCTCTCCCCTTTCAAATAAATAAATAAAAATATTTTTAACAAATAAGATGGAAACTGATTGAAGACGACATCCAATGTTGACGTCTGGCCTCCACGCACACACATGCATGTGCACCAACACACATAAGAACACAGACAAGTATGCATACCTCACACACATATTGAAAGATAGGACTTACCTGGTAACTGGAACAGCACTTATTCTTAAGGGGTAGAATGCTTGCCCAACCTGCTCAGTGCTCTAGTTCCATTCCCAACACTGCAAGAAAATAAAAAGAAAACAAAAAGATAAATGGAAAGGCATCCTTACCACAGCTCACTGGGGGAAACAGAGAGCAGAGCATGGAGCTCAGAAGCACAGAAACAGCTAGCCAGCCTGGGGGCAGATTTCTGGAAGTGCAGTCCCTTGCTAAGCCCTGAGCTACTTCAGACCAGAGAGGAAAATAAACACAACAGTGTTTTCTAAACCCACAAGCAGTTCTACTCTGCCAGAGCAGAGCTGGAGGTTGGAGAGGTGGGTGGGAACAACTCCTGGGAGGTTTTGTTTACCTTATCCACAGAGCAAGGAAGAATTAGAAGCCAGGCAGATAGGAGGGAAGGAAGTCCTACTTGCATTTCAGTGTACAATCTGGAGCTGGAAGAGAGAGAATAGAGCAGCTAGATCCCCTCTAGGAGATGCAGAGAAACTTGTCCAGACTGGAACAGTGACCCTGGAGATGAGGGGAGTGGAGACCAGATGGATGATCACAAGAGACAGTGAGAAATGACAGGAAAGAATTAAATTCTCAGTGAATATTTGCCACTGCCCCAGTCTGAGAAAGTTTCATGGAGAAGGGATTTGGGGTCCTTTAAATAGAAGACATAGCCCTAGACGAGATCCCAGGCAGGAGGAAGAGAATCACAAAGCCAAAGAGACGGGTTGTGATCTTTGACATGCCTTCTAGGATATAAATTCTACCTCTACCCCCTAGGCAAGCTTGTGTGGCCAGGAAAGATTCTGTTTTCTCCACAAAGCCCCCTTCTTTCCTAAAACTAGATCTAGAAAACACAAGGAGCTCAAAGGGAGAAATGGTTCCAAAATTCTTCTAGATTGTAATCTAGATAAAAAAAAGACAAGCGTTGCTCTTGATGACATGGAGCTTCTGGTGACCCTGTGGTGACCCCAAGCTTCAGCCCTCTCCTCTGCTCCAGCCACATTGCTCCCATCCAGCTCTGCTTCCTGACACGCAGTGGGCTGTCAGCAGCTGTGATGGACCGACAAGCTGTGCTGATGAAGACAGGAAGCAAGATGGGGGAAGGACCGAGCTGTGCGTCTGTTAATAGGTCAGGAGGAAAGGGAAAGACGATTCTAACAATGGAAGCTTTCCTTACCAACACCGGCTCCACGGGGCTATTCCAAGAGGTAGAACGCAATCAGCAGTCATTTCTGTGAAGGGCTGGATGGTAGATATGTTGGCTTTGTGTGGATCTGTCTTGATCTCAAGTCCTAAACTCTGCAGTCATAAACAAAAGCAGCCATAGACAGTGCCTAACTGAGCACACCTGTATTTCAATAAAACTTTATGGGCAATGAGATTTGAATTTCATAAACTGTTCATGTGTTACAGGATATGATTCTTTTTTTTCAGATCATTCAAAAAGAAACACTAAACACCCCTTCTAGATGTAACGGTGGAGTTTTACATTTATGTTGAATTTCAAAATGCTGCTTCCTATATTTTTCTATGAATCATATTATGGTAATTAAAGTACTAAAAATAAAATAATAAAATAAAAATAATACGTATCCTGGTTATAATAGGCTCCCTTAGCTACAAAAAAAAAAAGCCAGAAAGAAGACAGCTGAGCTAGGCCACCTGAGCAGAAGGACCTCCCCGTGGCCTCTGCTGGCCATCAAGGAATTGGACAGAACCATCCACAGAGCTTGCTTTTGTCCAACTGGCTGTGCCAGCTTCTGAAGTCCTCGGACCTTCTTCAGACACATAAGGTTTTCCTGACACTCAAAGAACTCAACCTCTTCCTTCATTGAGTACTAATACTATTTTCTGAGTTCCAAAGATTTCTGTGGTTATGTTTGGAAAATATCTGAGAGCCTTTGAGTTTTGTGTTTTCTTCTAGAAACATGACTGGGGTGTTAGCTCCACATCAAAATAAAAAGACTTGGGAGATTGACTCACAAGATTCTTGACAAAAAGCCCCATCGTTTTCCTTGGCCTGAGCATAAGTTTCTGGATTGACTTTAGATAAATTTGCCATATCTCGTCTAAAACCACCAGCTTATACATTCTTCTTCCCCATAACCCACATCCCCTCAGAATATAAGGATTCATATAATTATATTCCCTCTCTGTTATGCTCTTTGAAAGCAGATCTTCCCCTATGTTGGAGAGGAAGTCTGGGATGTTTCCATTGTCCTGTGCCCTCATCTATGCTCTGTGAGCTTTCTCTGAAATTCTAGCCGCCACTCCTTCTCAGCCTCTTACATGTGTAATCTTTTAAAGGTGGGTCTAAAAGAAACTTGAAAACCATAGAGTTGAAATAAGTATGTCAAAGAGATATCTGCATTCCTAAGTTTATTGTAGCACTGTTTGCAAAGCCAAAAGACGGAACCATCCTAGGATGGATGGATGAAGAAACTGGAATGTATCCCTAATAGAATGCTATTCAGCCATGAACAAGAACAAAACCCTTTCGTTTGCAATAAAATGGGTGGCCCTGGAGGTTGTTATGCTAAGTGAAATAACCCAAGTGCACACAAATATTATACATTCTCTCTTATAGAGAGTAGTGTTGCTTACCAGACTTTGGGAAAGGCACGGGAGGGGAGAGAGAAGGGAGAGGAAGGTTAATGGGTACGGGTACAGCTTGAGGAGGGATAATGTTCTGTAGCACAGAAAGGTAACTATGACAGCTTAACTGAATATTTGAAAACAGCTTATGGAGAGATTTCTCAATGGTCTCAACCCAAAGAAATGATAACTACTTGTTGTAGTCAGCTTTCTAATTGCTGCACAGAAAAGCACCCAACCGAAAGCAGCTTGTGAAGGAATGGGTTTATTCTGGTTTACAGACTCAAGGGGAAGCTCCATGATGGCAGGGACAAACAACAGCATGAGCAGAGGGCAGACATCACCCAGCACTGCAAACAGCATCAGGAGGGAGCCAAACACTGGCCAGGGGAAGCTGGCTACAACACCCATAAGCCCGCCTCCAACAACACAGCTCCAACAATGTTCCAATTCCCAAACTGCCATCGGCTGTGAAACAAGCATTCAGAACACATTAATTTTATGGGGGACACCTGGATCAAACCACTATACTACCTTAGGTGATACCTATGCCAATAGCCCCAATCTAATCATTATAAATTCATTGTATGTGTGCACTAAAACATCATTCTGTACTCTGTAAACACATACAATTAGTGCCAAGTCAATTAAAATACACAAAAAGATATACCACAAAAGGTAGAGGGGAAGGGCAGCCCCAAGGAAACTAAGGCTGCATCTTATAAGCTTTGGTTACCGATGTTCCTCGCTCTACTGTCTTTTGTGATGGGAAAAGAGTCAGCAGCTCCTCTACCCACCAGGACCTAGGAGGTACTCTAAACTCACTCTGATCAGGGAGTCCAGCCCTCGCTGTAGACAAGATGGATGTATGGTACCTCATCTGCAAGCTCCAGGCAAAAGCCCTTTTCTGCCATGAGGCACAGGCTAGTTCGGCTGGCTTCCCACAAATCTGGTTCTGAAGGAAACGCACAGTCCCGCTGAAAACACATTCATCCTCTTCTCCCATTTGATCTTTCTCCCACATGCCTTTCAGATTAATGCTGGCATTTTGTTTCCATCTGTTTTCAAGTCTTGGCTAGAAAAGCACAAGTCCAGCCCTGGCCCTCCACGGGGCTAAGGGCTCTGCCGCAGGGCGCTCGCTGGCTGCCTTGGAGCAGGGGGAGCTGCAGAAGATCTGGGGAGGATCAGCTGCATGTCTTATTTCAAGTCATCAGACACTGAATGAGGACCTCCTGTGCACCAGGCATCGTCACTTGCCAGATGCCAAGCCACACTGCTGCTTAAAACTCAGTACAGACTCCCATCTCACTGAGTCCTCACCATGACCCACAAGACCTAAAGTGACCTGTCGCCCACCTCTGACCTCTTCTCCACTGAGCCACCTCTTCTTGCTTTTCCATGACCCTGCCTGGGTGCATTTGAGCTCCCTTGTCCCTCCTCCCAAGTCTGATCAAATATCACCTTCTCAGCAAGGCTCCCTCACCATACCGCTGAAGGCGGTGCCCCTCCTCCCCAGCATACTGGCCATCACGCCTTCCACCTGCTCTCCCGTTTCTTTCTGCTGCTTTGGCCCAGTTTCTTAGAAAATGTAACTGGGAAAGACTCAAGTCCAGAAAAGCAGAAGTGAGAGAGAAAAGGAATAAGGGATGGAGGGAGGGAGGGAGAGTGAATGGAAGGAAGCAGCCACATCTTTGAAACAATGGCTCCATCCCACAGGACATCTTCAGATAAACCATAAGAAGCCAGTGCAGCTCCAGTCTGCCTAGAGGAGGAAAAGAAGAAAACACATCCTGAAGAATCTGGCTCCATCAGTTAGCCTGACAGGTATTAGCACCCTCATTCCTCCAGGTGGTGAGAACATGGTTGGCACATAATCCTTCCCCTATGTGGCCACCAGGAAGCCCCAGGATGGAAGGTGGGAACGGAGAGATAGAAGGTCCAGGCAGCAATCGAGGGCCTATACGACATGCCTGGGAGCAGCAGAGGGACAGTCCCTGCAGTGAGCCTAGGCCTGAGGGAGTGGCAGGGTGGGTGGAGGAGGTACCAGTGGCTCCCCAACTAAAATGACAGACAACTTTTGACAGAGCCACTTAGCAAAGCAAAGCAAGCATGTGGACCAGAGCAGAGTATGCCTGAGCAGACGCAGACCATTGAGGTCCTTACTTATAGAGGAGAGCTGTGTCAGGCAGGCCAGGCAGCTGCAGGGACTCACTCCAACCAAAACAGCAGGCCCCTGGTCTCAGAGTCTCTGTGCTTAGCTTTAGGTGGGACAAGATGTGTCCAGCCTGGCCTCTCCAGTAAAACCAAAGCATCAGTGTTCAAATAATCCCTTTGCCATGCTATGAAAGCCATGGCCCACCAGCAGCACTGCACACCCCCTTCCCACTCCACTGGACTTTGCTTTTTATAGTGCATCTTGCTGCCCAGAAATGGATGTCTGCCCTCAGCCACTAATCAGCTGCAGGACCCAGCAACGTGATCCAATAACGACAATACCAAAGCTAGTCATCAAGCATTCATTGGCGAGGTTACCACCTAACCATTTCCATCCATTTTCTTATTTAACTCTAATGGAAATTGGTTGAGAAATATGTGATAATCTTCCATGAATAGACAGAAAAACTAAACTGAGTGGGAGTTCAGAAAACCTCCCCAAGTTCCACTGATCCAGCAGTAGAGGATCTAGCAATAGAGCTTGAAACTGAGCAAGTCTAAGCACTGCACTCCTGGGTCTCAGTGCTGTCTTTATAAAATGAAAAGAAGAGACATCCCCTTTAAACTTCAGATTGAAAGTCCCTTCCCACCAAGCTGCAGCCTAAAAATGTTAAAGTCAAAGAGAAGTGACCAGTCCAGACTGAAGAAAGGAGCTACATGTACGCTGTCTAGGACTAACACATTTATGGTGCACTGTGGACCATCAGCCAGGTCTCAGTCATCAGCACCCAGATCCACAATACCAATATCTCTATTCTATCTGCAAGGCATGCATAAGAGACCAGCCTGCCCAGGGCACAAAGGTCACCTGACCTCTATAGTTCCAAGTTACCAAACCTGATTTATAGAAGCCCACCTACTCACTCATTGCATAGCCACCAGGACAAGTACACAGCAGCCTGTAACTTACCAACATCGAAGCTCTCCAATAGAAATATTAAATGAGCCACACAGAAGATTTTACATTTTTCCATAGTCTCAGTCTGAGAAGTAAAGAGGTAAAATAAATATTGATATGATATTCTGTTTATCCAAAATTCAACAGATCAAATATGCCATCATTTCAACATGTCATCATATAAAGACTTCATGGTATAGGTCACCTTCCACTTTCATATGAAGTCTTTGAAACCTGGTGTGTGTTTCACACTTACACAACATCTCAGCACAGACTAGCTTCACTTCCAGGGCTTGGAAGCTACATGTGCTTTGTGGATGCTGCATTGGATGGCATAGGTCAAGGGTCTGCTGGTGCTGATGAAGCACACACACACACCTGCACACAAGCACCCACATTCAACCCAAATAGCACAAATAACAAGGAGCCTTAACAGATCCCTGCAATGGGGCCAGCAGATCACAAAGTTGGAGCCTTGTACCCCAGGCATCTGGGGATCCACAGGAAACAGCCTGAGGCCCAGGAGACATGGATACCTGAAATCACACACAGAGTACAGACAAGGAAGAGGAAGCCAGCCCCTCCCAGGGGAAAGCAGACATCTGGCTTACTGCCTTTTGAAGTTCAGTTCACCTTCTACTATCTGGATTATAAGGCCAAGGCAAAGAACTGAAGGCCTTGAAGCAATTGAGGCAAGAGGTCAGAAGTCTTTGGTCAGTTCCTTGGGAAATGAGTTTCATATGAGATTCAGGAGAATCAAGAGAACTGTTGAAAATTCATAAAGTTAACAATTTGTACTTTTGAATGCTGTCAAACCACAGGAGCCTGAAGTCCACATTAACAAAAGTGTCAGCCCTAAGCTCATTTACACTGAAATTAATTGCTCCTCAAAACAGGCCCACAGAAGCAGGGAGGCTGTGTACATTTTTAAGCTAAAGAGCTCAGAGATTGCTGGGGTGGGAGGTGGGGGCTGTGGTTTTTCCAGGAATGGGATGGATTGAAAGGGATCATAAAAAAAAAAAAAGAAAGAAAAGAAAACATCTCCAACCCTCCTTTGTAAGCTTCCAAATGCCAACCAAACATACATGCAATGGAAGAAGTGTAACTTCCCTGACACCAGAGGACTTTCCAGGCACCCTCCCTGAAGTGTCCCCTCACAGGCACCCCGAGGCTGGGCTGCGGTGTACACATGGCCTGAGCCCTGCTCCCAGTCCCCCTTCCAGACCACAGCATCTGGGCGACACCGAAGGATTACTGGGGGAAGTGTTGACTTGGTGCGTTTGTGAGGTGGAGACCAGAGGCACATGGAAGGCACATGCAGGAAATGCATTGTAATAATCCTGTTTATAATTCTGAGAGGACGGCAGAGTCCGGTATGGGATTGATCAGGTTCCAAATCTATTTCCTGGTGGAGTCAAATTTAAATGAGAAATGTTAAAGGCAAACTCTGTAATGATGTGGGTACATCACAACAACTTACAAGTTTATTTCTATTGATGCTTGGATAGATCTCTAAAGGCTCTGTCTTTCTTCTCAAAAAGCTTACAGAACTCTGAAAACTACCTCTTGGAATATGGTAATATTAACTTCAGAAAATCTGATTTTCCAACAATTGATGTGTAGGACAACAGGCTTCTTTTTATGTAAAACCTTTGTGATTTTTGTTGTTGTTGTTGTTGTGATTTTAAGCACTGCCGTCTGAAAGTCTTGCCTAGTTTCACTGATGTTAACCATCTACCAATCATAATCCAGTTTCTAAATTTCCCTCTGAGACAAACCAAAGCTCAGACTGGATCTGTGCCAATTCCCTGGCACACCCATTGGAGAAGCGACTCAGGCCTGAGGAGTCTCCTGGAAGCCTTTGTCTGAGCTGCCCGCCCCCCCTAAGGCTGCTCTGAGTCACTGGTACCCATTGTCTCTCTCACTTAGGATGTAGGAGTTTAAATCATGGTGGGAAGTAGATCCTCCAGGCTCCCTGGAATAGCTTTTAAACTCTAATCACATGACTCAGGCAGAAAAGCTGTGAGGCACAAAGTGAGGGGGGGAAACTCGTGAGAAAGATTAGCAAGGAGTCACTCCGACCATGAGCAAGCACTTTACAGTTTACAGACATGACACATAGGGCCTCATCTTCCCTCCATTGCCCAGTGAGATTAGGATCTGTCTTGTTATAAAAAGGAAACTGAGACTCCATTTGCTGACACATCTCACCTGAGGTCACACGCCGAAATTAGAGACACTTTTTAGTCAAGATGCTCAGCCAAATCTGTCTAGGTTTCAGTCCTTTTGGACAATAGAATGGGTGTAAGTAGCATTACTTAATCAAGCATGTTTAATCACAAATTGGCTTGCCTTTCATCTACTTATTTCTAAGACCCTTCCCCATGGCTTGCTGGTGGTGATTGTGCCCAAAATGAATACAATAAGATAAAAGTGAAAATTTACCAACCTTTATTTAATTTTATGTCTTTGCTTTTTTGAGACAGAGTCTCACTATATAATCCTGGCTGGGCTGGAGCTTGCTGTGTAGACCAGGCTGGCATCAATCCTTCCTCTCCCTTCTAAGAGCTGAGGTTACAGGCATGTGACACCCTATCTACTTTAGCCAAATTGTTCATTGGGGATCTCCAACGTGAGAAAAATACGCTTGATGCCCATTGTTAAGAAATTCTTTTAGTTTGAACAGAAAAGCTACAGGCAGCTGAGGGTCAGAGGTCCATGATGCCTAAGACATAAGATGTCCCATGAGCACAGGAAGACCGTGGGCCCTGTAAGAAGGGAAATGTCTCGCAGACTACCTAAAAGCAAGTCACCAGGACCACCTGATAAAAATAGGACTTCTAGCCTTGGACCAGGCTTCCAGGCTCAGAATTCCCAGGACAAAGGCCTGGCCATCCCTGTCTTCAACTTGACTTTCAGGTGATCCTTCTACAGAAGCCCCTGGGGCTGAGGATGCCCAGCTGTTGGGGGCTGGAGGTGAAGCGATCAGGAGCCATGAGTCCAAGAGAAAGCAAGTGCCAAAGAGAGACTTAATTCCACAGCAAGAGCAGGACCTGATTTATCAAGTCAGCAGGCCACAGGGCAGATGAGGGAGAAGCGGGTCCAGGAAAAAAAAACTGTCTACCTCCTGTTCTGCCACGGAGGAGAAGGCAACACAGGCCCCCAGAAATGGCTTATTGGGCAGGATGGTCTGGGAGCCTCTCCTAGGAAACTAGAGCCCATTCTTGTCTATGGAGGGTAAACACAAGGCAGGGCCCATCACCAAAGCCCCTGAAGGCTGGTGGGAGCTGGGATTTCATTCTGGATGCAGAGGGAGACATTGTAGATTTTAAACTGGAAAATGACCATTCAGCTTATTTTTTAAGTATTTATTTATGAGAGAGAGAGAGAGAATGGGTGAACTGGAACCTCCCCACCACTGAAAACACAAACTCCATATACATACACCACTTTCTGTATCTAGGTGCCCAGGAGGTCAGGCTTTGTAAGCATGTACCTTTAACCACTGAACCATCTCTCCAGCCCTATGTTTTCTTTTTTTAATGGAAGCCAGGGAGATGGCTCAGAGGGTAAAGCAGGTGCTGCATAAGCAGAAAGGCTTGAATTTGGATCCCCAGAACCCATGCAAAACTCAGGGCATGGCTGCATACATTAGTAGTAACCCCAGTGCTGGGGAAGTGGGGAAGGAAAGGTCTTCAGGCTTACTGGCTTACCTACCTAGCCAAATAGTGAGGTCTGGGTTCAGTGAGAGACCTTGTCTCCAAAAGTGAAATGGAAAAAGATGGAGGAAGACACCCCACATTGACCTCTGGTCTCCATATGGCAAGAATTTGCACGTGTACATGTGCCAGCACACATATAAACACACATACATACCACACACCCCAAAAAGAATAAAGAAACCCTAGCCAACTGTGAGAACCAAATAGCCTTCGGAGATTCTGTTAGGAGGACGTGACTCTCATCCAGGCAGGAAAGGGTGGTACACAGACAGGTCCTGGTCATGAAGAAGAGAAGAAGCCAGTCTGGAGGTGTGTTTTAGAGATAGAACGGACAAGTGCCTGTAACTCTGTCCCCGTCAGCACTGCAGAACAAGTTCCACAGACAGCAGTGAGGCTGACTTGCCAAGCATGAACACAAAGAGGGGGGGGGGAGAAAGACCACGCATGTCTGTTGCAGTGAGAAATTCAGATAGATACAAAGGGATGCTCTGTCTTCCTGGGAGCAATGGTTCCCGCACAGCTCTCCAGGTGCGCCAACTTTGAAGGGCGAGTACCAGAGCCAGATGCTCTTGGGTGTTCCTTCATGAACCTGAGTCTAGGGCAGTGATCCAAACAAGAACAATGCGTGTTCTGTAGAGAGCCAAGCATGAACCTCACACCCACATGAGGCACCCATAGGAGACAACCTCTGAGATTGGCCTGAGAGACATGACCTCATAAGACCCCGAGTTGCAGGAGGCTCACAGAGCTGGGGTGAGGAGATGGCAGACCTGCAAGGCATAAGTACAAGAGGAAAAGACGCCAGGGCCTGAGGGGGAGAGGGGACACCAGGGAGGGGACAGTGTCCACAGTCATAGGATCAGACAGGGTCAGAGTCAGTTAGAAATAGAGTGAAATTGCAGTTTCACTTAGGATTCTATATATGCTCCCCTTGAGTAAAGGTTTTCCTTTTAAATAAACCCAATACAGACCTAGTAAAGTCTTCTGCTTGCTTCCTAATCTTTCTCCTTCATTCATTTACTTAGTACATGGATGCTAACATGGATAATGCTCTATCTAGCCCAGATCTCTTCAAACCTTAAGGGATACATGAATCACCTGAGCATTGAGTTAAAATGCAGATTTTGGTGCAACAGTACCTGAAGTACTCTGTTTGTGTGTGTGTGTGTGTGTGTGTGTGTGTGTGTGTGTGTGTGTGTGTGTGTGTGTGTGTCACATGGAGGTCAGGGGACATTCAGAAAGCCCATCTTTACCTTCCATCTTGTTTGACGCATGGTCTCTCTTGTGACAAGTGAACTTTAGGATTCTTCTGCCTCTTATTACTACAGGAACACCTGGATTACAGGTGCATGTGCTGTTTGCACCTGCATGGTTAATTCATACTCCAGCCATATAAATGCTGCTGGTCCTTGAACCACATTGACCAAATATCTGCCAGAAATAACTTTAGAGAGGAGAGGTTTGTTTGGCTCATGGTTTCGGAGAGATTTCAGTCGGTCGTGGCGGGAAGGCACAGAAACAAGATTGGGGGGAGTTTGAGGCTGTGACCATCCATACACATAAGCAGGAAGTAGAAGAAGTGCCAGCATGCCAGGGGCTTTCTCCTTTTCCTTCTCTGCTTCCCTTCTCCACCCAGCCCAAGGGACCACAGTTCGGGTGGGTCTTCCTTCCTCAGTTAATCTCTGACAACACCCTCACAGACACACCCAGAGGTGTGCTTCTAGGTGTGCCTTCAGTGATTCTAAATCCAGTTAAATTGACAATGGAGATTAACCATCCCAGAAGGCTTTGGCCCAATCGGAGACTCCTTTCATGTTCCAGTTCTCAGTCCACTTTGACTGGAAAAAAAAAATGAGTTCATTCTCTACTTTATGACCCGCTGTACACATAGCAGTGGGTTAAGTATCAAGAGAGAAAGGAGACACACGAATAAGATATAATGTTACCTTTCAAGAACCACAGTCTGGTTAGGGTTAAATTGAGACATGGATGTTAACATAGCCAGGCCACATAGTACATTAGAATTAAATGCAATTTCCCACTTCTTCTACCCTAAACCCCTGAAATAGCAAGGGCTCTGTCTTGTAGAGAAGAAAAACCAGACTAGGAAAATTTAAGTAGATTTCCAGTGTCTCGCAGCCACTGAGAAGTGGGATTGGGATTCCATTTTGTTCTATCTGGTTCTGAAGTTCAAAGTCTAAGACATGCTGAGGACATCCTTATACATCTATGTGTCCTCAACATGGTGTCATGTGATGTGTGCAAAATGAGACATGTAAACAATTGTTTATAGGCATTCAAGGGGTGAGGGGGTGAGTGACCCCACTGTAGACTCACCCACTGTAGAAATGTGTAACAAATGTACTAAATTTGGCTGGTTTGCCAGAAAAATCACAGCAGTGAGGACTTCATGTTGAAAACTTGGTTTTTACTGTTGTAGAAAAACGCAAAAGGACAGTTTTCCTTATTCGTTCATGAGTTGCCTTTTATGGACTACAATTCCACCATCCACAAAGCCACATGCCCAGCCAAGCGATGCTGGCACCTCGGGCTCATGGCAGCAGATGCTAGCAGACATTTGGTCTGCAACCACCCAGAATGAGGACCGCCTGTTGAGGGAGCAGCCTTTTGTGGAAGGAGAGCCAAGAGCAGAGGACAGACAGCCTGATGTCCTGGGTGGGAGCATGCTCACTAGTGTGAAGCATGCCCACCTGTGTGAGAGAGCACTGGTAGGCTCACTCTCACAGGGTGGCTCCTTCCACCATGCTCAGCCCTGTTCCAGAGACTCTTGCCCACCCACTTGTCCACCCAGACAGGACAGCTCCTGTCAGCAGCTGCCGGGGCTGACCACTAACTCAGAGCCCCCATGGCAGTGCGTCTGGATTTCAGGAAGAGCTACTTTTGTTCTCACTGAGTCATTGTTATTGGACTGAGGACGGGAAGACCCAAACCTAGGAAAGCCACCAAGTCTGTCCCCAAGGCCCCTCCCTGCCCTCTCACCAGGGGTGCCACCTGAGGCTCCAGGATGCCTGGATGATGGCCACATGTTCCATTTCATATTTGGAACAAGAAGAATGAAAAGAAACAAGGCAGTCTGTCATTAAGCACCAGAATACCTGGAAGAAAGGCCCTCCTGGAGACCTCAGAGAGGGCTTTAGTCACTCTGTTTGCTTGCCACGAACTAATGCCTGCTTTCTATTTCCTGCCAAGTGCACAGGAAACTGAGGTCCATGAGTTAGGGAAAGGACCCCCATCAAGACTCCAGGCAAAGAGATGGCTCAGCGGTTAAGGCACTTGCCTCCAGTGCCTAAGGC
>PVHP010017022.1:0-15381 GCA_004024765.1 Zapus hudsonius
CCCTCACAAAATGGGGTACTGATCTCAACAGAGAATTCACAGAGGAGGAAACACATATGGCCTTGACTCATTTAAGAAAGTGCTCAGCATCCCTAAGCATCAGGGAAATGCAAATCAAAACCACAATGAGATACCATCTTACCCCTGTCAGAATGGCAATCATAAAGAAAACCAACAACAATCGTTGCTGGCGAGGATGTAGGGAAAAAGGAACCCTCATTCACTGCTGGTGGGATTGCAAATTTGTGCAACCATTATGGAAAGCAGTGTGGAGACTCCTAGACAGAATGGACATAGAACTACCAATGGACCCAGCTATCCCTCTACTAGGCATCTACCCGCAAGATGCCGCATCGCGATGCAGAAAATTTTGTACAACTATATTTATAGCAGCTCAATGCATAATAGCCAAGAATTGGAATCAACTCAAATGCCCATACATGGAGGAATGGACAATGAAACTGGTATATTTACATGATGGAATTATACTCAGCTGAAAGGAAAACTGACATATCAAAATTTAGGGAAAAATGGTCTGACTTCGAGCAGATCTTACTAAGCAAACCCTCAAAAGAACAGAGAATTGAATGCCGCAAACTCTCCCTCATATGCAGTCCTTAACCAGGATAACTGTTTTCTTTATGCAGACTAATAGAAAGGAGTGAGAGGTTATGAATGAGGGGGTAAGGGAAGGGGGGAGGGGAATGGCTTAAGCAGGAGGCCAATCCAAATTTGGTTCAAAAACATAAAATCCTCAGGAGCATACTGTAACCTAAAGAGTAAATAGTGGGCGTCAACTGGCAAGAGGGGTCATGAGTAGCAGGGGAGAATGTCTAAGTCTTTGAATAATTGAGCAGTCTAAAAGCCCCGGGTCCCAGACACCGGTCCCTTCCCTCACTGAGCTGTTGACCAAAGTGACCCATGAGGTTCCAAAAACAAGACAGAATTCTGTCAAGTCTCTTGAACGCCCTCCCCAGGCCTGAGACAAAATCCTGTTGCTGAAGAAACTACTGAATGCCATCGATCTTCATTGAGAGTCCCAGCGAGGTCTGGAATGGTAACCAACCCCCAGATGGCAGTCAGTGAAGGGCTGGAGGGCACTGCACAAGCTGCCAGGGGAAGCTGATTTGCGATAACTGGAGTAAACAGACCATTGGCATGAAACATAGTCTGCGGCCATGAATAGGCTGGATACAGTTCCTACTGGGAGAGAACAGCAAACCAAGAAAGGAGCAATTGTGCAATGAAGGAGCCTGGGCCTGGGGGAGACAATCAACAGCTATTAAATTCGACCAAATATTCCACTCAGTGAGGGGGAACCCTTGATTGGAAATCGGGATTTAGGGCAATATGCACCGGATCTCATACTCTTGGGCTCCCAAGAAAAGATGCACTATGCAAACGTCTGACAGGGAGGCTACTAAAAAATAGAAACTAGATAATCCAGAATGGTGTATATTTGTTAACCTATACTGTTCTCACTCTCCGATAGAGATTGTGTTTGTATTTTTCAGGATATAGCGAGTGAGCTGTGGCCCATATAACCCTACCACCTGACAGCAGGCAAAAAGCTGAGATCACTGCAAGAGATGAGCCACCACAGTCATATTGTGGAGGATCCATATGGAACCCTGCAGAGAAGAATGGGATGAACAAGGGACCCATAGCCACAGCCATTCAACCAACTCAGGATAAGTCAAATGTGTTTGTGTTTTTCAGGATGCAATGAGAGAGCTGTGGCCCATCTAACCCTACCAACCAATCGTAGGCCGATGGCTGAGATCCTGGCAAGAGAGGAGCCACCACAGTCATATCAGGGAGGATCCATAGGGAACCCAGCAGACAATGACAGATGAACAAGGGACCTATAACCACAGCCATTCAATCAACACAGGATAGGCCAATGAGACAGAAACCAAGGATTTTCGACACAAGGACCCCTAAGCTCGCAACATTAAAACAGCCTTAATACTCACCCACCACGACTCAGGGAACTGAGCGGAAGAGAGGGCGGAAAGATTGTGAGAGCCGTGGTGGGGGAGACTGTCCAGAGGCATGGCACCCATCAATAACAACACGCTTGGGCCAGGAAGACCGGGCTGAGTGAGTACTAGGATATACAGGATCCCTTGCCACAAGGACTAATACAGACAGCCCACGGAGGAGGATATCCAACTGATCAGGGATGGGGAGGGGGCGGGGAATTGGGGAATTTGGGATAACAACACATTGTTTGCCCACTAAATAATGTAACTCATTATGGACAATAAATATATATTTAAAAAAAACTGGTATGGTACATGTATGCTGATAACTGAAAATGTGAAATCAGAACAAAGATATCTAGGGCTGAAGAAAGATGACTCAGTGGTTAAGGCCCTTACCTGCAAAGCCTGAGAACCTAGGTTCGATTTCCCAGTACCCACAGAAAGCAGAAAGTGGCACATGCGTCTGGAATTGGTTTGCAGTGGCTGGAGGCCCTGATGCACCCAATCTTTCTGGTTGTCTTTCTAACTGTATCTATCTGCTTACAAATAAATATTTTTAAAAAAAGATATCTGCACTATAACATACACTAAGATGTACTATAACATAGACTATACTTTTAAGAAGTAAAATTTCCTTCTTTGAAACAGATCTCTTTATATAAAGTCTGTTTTAAATATAAAGTAACAATGGAGAGAACTTCTATCTTTTTGGCATGATGCTCCTCACTTATAATTTCAAAACCTTTACAGAGTCAAAAACAGTCTGGAGGACTAGAAATATGGTTCAGTCATTCAAGGCGCTTACTTGCAAAGCCTGCCCACCTGGGTTTAATTCCCCAGTGCCGATGTAAAGTGGCACATGCAACTGGAGTTTGTTTGCAAGTGTCAAGAGGCCTTCGTTTGCCCATTCCTGCCCTCTCTTTTGCCCACATATGTGAAAATAAATAAAAATATTAAAAAATAACCTTCAAGGGAGATAGCTCAATTGGTAAAGTGTTTGCCTTGCCAGGATGAGGACCTGAGTCTGAAGCTCAGAAGCAATGTATAAGAAGCTGGGCATGTATGTGCCACCTCTACCACATCCATCAGGGTTCAGGAGAAACTGCAGGGGAAGTGGTAACATAAGCACTGCTCTTGCTGCTAGCCTGACAACCAGTTCCAAGGTGATGGTGACAGATATGGTGATCAATCAAAACCTATCAAAACAAAAATCCAGAATCTACAAAGAACTCAGCACTAAATTAGATGGCCAATAGGCCTGCCATGGCTCAGGAAACACTGTGGTAAGAGTCACAGAGTGGGTAGGAATACCCTGAGGCACCCCACTTCCTACTACCCCACAGTGAATACCATAATCCCACTGAGGAGGGCCTCCATGATAGAAGGAGCTGGGGTGAGTAATAATCTGCTATAATTTACATAAAATTAAATAAAAATTAAACCTGAAAAAATATTAAAAAGCTGGGCATGGTGTATGTATACAATCCCAGCAGAGGCAGAGGTAGGAAGGTCTCAGGCTCATTAGCCAGCTTGCCTACTACTCAGTGAGCTCCAGACCATTGAGGGAGCTATCTTAAAGAAGGTGGATGGTACCTGAGAGGACCAATACCTGAAGTTGTCCTCTGGCCACACACATACGTACAAGGTCACAAAGTACCTATGAAACACACACACACACACACACACACACACACACACACACACACACAAATTGCAGTTGGTACTGTGGTATATTCTTATAGTCTTACCTAATGGATAAACCAGTCATAAAGATTATTTGAGCAAAAGAATTTGAGGTCAGTCTGGGCAACAGTGAAAGCCTGTCTCAAAGAGCAAAACTAAAAACAAAAAGTGAAGCCTTGAGATACATAAAAATATTACCCTGCAAAAGAAAAATGATCTCATAAATTAAAATACTACTATTGACGGAGAGTCTGGAAGAATCACAATAGAAAGGATATTATCCACTAGTCTGCCAATCAGTTTGCAATAGTAGGAGTCTTCTGGAACCCAAGGGCTGTCTTCTCGGGCATTCATGGCATGCTTCAGGTAAGTGTCACTTAGGCACCAGCCCTGCGGCCGATTATCTTTGAGTGAGCCAATGATTGCGTGGACAAGTTTTCGTTTGAGGTGGTCACGGTTTCTCAAGCACATTTCATAATAGTGCAAAGTATTATACAGATAAGTTACTGGCCGATCTGCCAAAAACAAAATAGGTCATCACAATGTTTACCAGGTTACTGACAACTGTGAAAAATGAATCTGTGCTTTCAAGATCCCCAAACACAGCTCTGAGACCATGAAATGAGCTCACATCCTAGATAGCTGTGCACAATAACACTGTAATTTTACTTAATTTTTTTTTTTTTTTTTTTTTTTTTTTTTTTTTTTTTTTTAGTTTTTCAAGGTAGGGCCTCACTCTAGCTCAGGTTAATCTGGAATTAACTATGTAGGTTGACCTTGAACTCATGGCGATCCTCCCACCTCTGCCTCCCAAGTACTGGGATGAATGGTGTGTGCCATCACGCCCAGCATGAAGGCTATAATCTCAAGAGGCAGGAGGTTCCAGGTTTTGCCAGGAGGTTTTTTACTGCAAACTAACAATTCCACCTCTGCAGAAATGGTGCAGCAACACATACCAACTGAAAACCATTCCCAACAGCTCAAACAGCAATCAGCCTAGGACTGGTAAGGCAGCAAAGAGCAGGGTCTATATGTGCTGATTCTCAACGATCAACCTTAACATATGACACAAGCAGGAAGCCACACAGTTGGATGTGTTATTGCATTTGTAACAAAAGACAGCCAAAGACCAAAACATGGTATCTAAGAAAAGGCACAAAAGAAGCTGGTAATAGTGGGTACCTACAGAGAATGAAGCTGGCTGGAAGACTTTTTACTATATATACTAAGTGTATTGCCCAATCCAAAGAAAAATGTTCCTCAAGGAATGCTCTCTTGACCCTCTTGCTTACTCTACAAGGTTAATATGAAAATTCCCACTTTTGCTTTTGAGGAAGATCTCTTAGATTAAGGACAGGAGGAAACACCACCAGATGAACACACTCTGTCCCTGTAGTGACTACTTCAAGGCTGTCACACTTCTGTCACTGACCCCACCATTCCCCAGTCATTCTTGACACTGCAGAATTGTCCTTGATGCCTTTCTTTCAATACTTCCCACAGTAGCCTGTTCCCTCTTCCTTGACATTTGCCCCTTTCTCATTCTGTGCCAGCATTGTCTTTAGACACTAATCACAGACAGGAGCTCGGACATATCTTTGAAATGGCATCCTCCAAGTCATGCTGTGTACCACACTGGCAGTATCTTTCTATAGAGCTTTCAAAGCCATCACCTCATTTAGTAACTGTAAGTTATAAACTCATAACTGGGATATAAGGTCACCTTACAGTCAGGTTAAATTCTTTTAAATTTCTCAGGTAAATTTAAAATTCTTTTTAAATTTAAATTCAGGTAAATATTCTCAATTAAGTCCAATAAGGCAAGTTCCCTTCAAATGTGCCTCCTTTTTTTTTTAACCATGATTTTCCCAAATGACTTAGACACATTACATGCAACCAAGTTCAAATCCTACTCATCTACTAAATCTACCAAGATCCATCCAGTATATAGTTGCATACATGGCTCTGAACTCCTATTATTATGCTGTGTATCATTCCACAGCTCTTATTCTCCACCACTTAAAAAAGAAAATAAAGCCTTTAGAACCACTATTACAACATGGTCATGTCCAGCCTACTTTTGCTCACAGAAGTAATAGTAGATGGAAAAAAGCTCACCATGAAATTTATATAAGCCTCCTAGGTGATCCAGTAGAGTCTCCAGTGATTTGGACACTGGAAGTAACTCTAAGAACCTGTGGATTACGATATCAAATACCGGAAGGAATCGGAGACACACATTTCCAAAATAGATGGGTAGATAGGGAGACTGAATCGGTACAGGTGGATCAACCTGTTCTGCCAGGCCCTCAAAATACAGCTTCTCGGGATATTTCTGTGGATGTAAGGAGACAGTAAAGATTTAGGACAGTTTCAGAAAATTCTCTTAGAAAGGGAGCTCTATCAAATTGAAAGTATTTTAGATGATTTTTTAAAATACATAAATCTTTCTCTTCTCCCTCTCCCCTTTCTCTTTGTGCTGGGGACACAACCCAGGGCCTGGAGCTCATCACAGGCCCTTCAAGGAGATATGGTAACTGAAACTTTTTGATACCTTTCTTCATTTTATAAGAGCCATAGCTACTCAGTGTATGAGTGTGACCCTAGAACTAACTTATTTCCATACAGACTAGAAATAAAACAGCAGACTCACAGAGAAAAGAGCCCAATCAAACAGCAGAATAGCTCAGATGGCTTTGAAGAGAACCCCAGCATTAGCTGGATTAGTACCTTGTGGTAATTCATGTGCTTGGTGTGCCAGTCACTCTGCAGCCAGTGCTCTGGGGAGTTTTCCTTCACAAAGTCACTCACTCGATTTCTAAAGTCATTTGGTTTGAGTAACAGCAACTGAATTATAAAATAACACACCTGGGCTTCATTTCCTTCATGACTCCGCATAGCCTTTGGAAAACATAGAAAAATAAAATAAAATAAAAATGTCCAATCTAACCAAAAGCATGGCTTTGCCACTTGGTAATCTAACCTTCATTATCATTAGACATTCTATCCCAACCAATTACTCAGCACTCTCTAAATTTATCTGACCTTGCCTATTTTTGGCTCACCATTCCTTCTGACTGGAATGTCTGTTACCTTTTGGAACTTAGGCCATCTTTCACAAACCTTGGTAGACTGTGATAACCCATTATTTCCTGACAGTATTTCCCCAACATCCTTTTATTGTTAAGCTTACCTTCATTCACCTAAGGTCACTACCTTCATCTCTCTGCTTTGCAGCTAGAGATCGTCTATGATCTCACACAGGAACACAGAAGCAACTGCAAGTATCACCTCTCCTTCTTTGTTGCTACTGCTGTTTTTGTTTAGACAGGTTCCTGCTATGGAGACCAGGCTGGCCTGGGATTCATGATGAAAATCCTGGTTCTGCATCCAGAGTACTAGAATTATAGGCATCTACCGCTATGCCTGTTCACTATTATATTTTTTCTGCCTCCCTCCACTACTACACTTTTAAAAATGCATTATCATCTAATTTGATTCAGTGTCTTTCTTAAAACTTTGCTTGAAATACACTAAAAGCCAGAAACCAGAAAAGCATTTGGCAATTGTTGAGTGGATATGAGAAATATTCAGTTAATACTATGGCTGCCAAAGTGAATGGAAATGGTTATATTAACACTCTACGAAGAGATGTAATGACAGGGCTGGAGAAATGGCTGTGGTTAAAGGTGCTTGCTTGCAAAGCCTGGATTTAATTTCCCAGTACTCACAAATGTACAAAGTGGTGCATGCATCTGGAGTTGGTTTGCAGTATAGCAAGAGGCCCTGGTGAGACCATTCCCCTCTCTTTCTATCTGCTTGCCAATGAAGGAAGGAAGGAAGGCCTTGATGTTGCTATTTCACTACTTCCTGCGGCTGTATTTATAGGATCATGAGGCCAGACCGATTCTTATTTATTTCTGTACCTTCTGAGCATACAACAGACATTCAGTAAACACTGAAGACATTCACAGTTCTCTAGTTATTTAAGGAAGTTACACCCATGTTTGACCCCAATACATTCTCTGAAGTAATATGGGGGAAATCAGCATAAGCTCAGTCACACTATTTGACCAAAAAAGAGGATTAAAAAGGCTTAGAAACAGACTTATCCTTACCAAGCAAAGAATTAATCTGTCCAGTGTAACAATGTTATACTTCCATACCATGTCATTAAGAATTTCAATGCATTTGTTGAGTTGCTGACCTCCTGCAGATGTAGAGAACTCATACACCAGGAAATCTGCAAATGTTCTCACATGGGCTACCAAGGCCCTGGCTCCAATTCTCTCTAATACTCTAAAAGAAAAGAGTAAAAAATAACCTCTATGCTTATACAGATGGTACTGTTTGCCAAGCACACTGCAAAGCTTGGCTTCTGGCTTACCTGTAGCCAATCTGACTGATATGATCTGTTTCCAAGAGCATTTTCCAGAGGAGACAGAGGAAGAGAGGAGGAAAGCCTTGCACAGAAAACTGGGTAATGATTTCATTTTCATCAGTCATTGACTTCCACTTCCTATACTCTTCTTCTACATTTTTTTTCAGGTTAAAACGACTTTCCTGTGGTACATTATTTTGTTTGAAGAATGCCTAAAAGGAAGACCAAAAGCTTTTTATTTTTCTTACATTGGTTATAATAAAAACAAAAACAAAACAAAATAAACAAAAAAAAAAAACAGCGGACCCACAGAGCTAAGAAATCAGTTATATATTTAATTCTGACATTAATAAACAAAGAGACCTTGAGCAAACAAGTAAATTCGTCTTTGAATTTCCATACCTGGAAAATATGTACATTCCACTAGACTAACACAAAGACTCTTTTCCTGGATTTTCTAGACAGTATTATAAGCAAGTTTTATCAATCATTTTTTGCTAATCTTTGAGAGGAAGAAGGGAAGAAGCATGCCCACCTGCTGCATATACATTTTCTGTCCAATGGTTCTTAGAGTGTGGCCCCCAAACCAGCAGTCTCAGCCAATACTGAGGCCCAATCCCAATCTACTGAGCCAGAGCATCCAAAGCTAAGGTCCAGAAATCTGCAGTGGAGCAAGCCCTCCAGGCAACTAGTAAGTTTGAGAGGCACTGCTCCAGCCCCACTTAGAAGTTATGGAAAATGAATGTTACGTTTTCTCTGAAAAGTACAAGTTACATGAGGCTTGCCTCCCCACCCCCTCTTTTTTGGCTTATCAAGGAAGGTTCTTGCTGTAGCTAGGCTGACCACTATGTGGTCTCAGGCTGGCCTTGAACTCACGGTGATCCTCCTACTTCTACCTCCTGAGTGCTGGGATTAAAGGTGTATGCCACCATGCCCAGCTTGCCTTTCTCTTAATTATAAAAGCCATGCTTACAATTTGCTATGTGATTAAAAAATTCAGTGAAGTTTTATATATATATATATATATATATATATATATATATATATATATATATATATATATATATATATATATATATATATATATATATATATATATATATATATATATATATATATATATATATATATATATACACACTTTGTGAAGCTACAAACTCTTAAACAGTATTTCTCTCCATTTCAGTTTTATGAAATAATTTTCAGGTACGGTGTTAATTCTTGTCAGATTATTTCCAGACACATATCCAGTCCTAGAGCAGGATTAGGGGGACAACTCCAAAGGTTTGGAAATACAAGCATTTTCAAAAGAGAAATAAGCTAACTTTCCTTAGGTGTCACCAAGACACATGATTGAAAGGATTTCACGCACATTCAACATGAAACTCAAAACCAAATTACCTGCAGCGGGGCTGGGAAACAGCTAAGGGTATGTGAAGCCCAGTTATGAGGAGTAAAATTCATGATAGTCTGAAGTATATCTTTACACCAAGTTCCCTGAATTGAATCAGAGCCTGTAAAAAAATCTAAACATAAACAAAGAGATGTAATTCAGATATAAATGATCATAGTCACAAATTTGCCAAATACCACAAAAGCAAAAACAATTATGTACTTAATATAATTTCAATGCAGAACACACACACTGCATGCCTACTTAAATTTAACTTATGAACAACTCTCCTACTTAGGAATGACTTGGATTTTTCTCACTAGGAAGCAAAAACATAATCAAAGAGACAACAGAAGCTATATGAATATCACTCAGTTTCTGTTGTTGAGTACCAATGACAGAACAGGCACACAGGCCCAAGAACATCTCCCAGAATGATCTACTACATGCTCACACAAGGACTGACAAAATACATGTTTCGAAATGTGATTCAAACTATGTTGATGAGTATAAAACTCTAAATCAAAGAAGCTTATGTAAAATAGTATAATTATAGTTGAAGTTGAATTCAGTATTTGTTTTTAAAAAACATTTTTTATTCATTTGCAAATGGGAAGGGGGAGAGAAAATGGGCCAGGGCCACCTGCGACTGCAAAAAAACTCCTGATGCATGAGCCACTTTTTGTGGGCTTTATGTGAATGCTGGCAATCAAATCCAGGCCATCAGGGTTTGAATGTGAATCAGTGCCTTACTGCTCTGCCATCTCCGCAGGCCCAGTATTTCTTTTTAAACAAGTAATCTCAAAGTGTTGTCTGTTACACCCTGGGGGTCATCACTGTCCTTTCTTGTGGATTTTTGAGTTATGGTCTTGCCACATAGCCTAGGCTGACTTCAAATTTGCTATCCCCCTATTTAAGCCCTTTGAGAGGGCTGGGATTAAAGGCCTGTGTGACTATTCCAGGTTCTACTGTCCTTGAAGGATTTAACTAGCTCAAGCTATTCAAATAATACCATATCTTTCCTTTTGTTTTCTCTTTTTACTGTGACATATACAATCTAATAGTACAACAGCAATGGTGGTAAACCGCTGGTTCTCAGCACAGTTCAAGTAGGGTGCCAGACTATACTCAGACCTATTGTATTTTTCACTATATGCTCACAGAAAGGGAAAAAGTGCCAGCTTCAGTTAAGAATATCACTGCTAAGGTACTGTCCACTGTAAAAATATATTTTAATGAGTAAGCAGAAGACTTTGAACACTTCTATATCAAAGAAATCAATTGTGAGCAGATAAAGATGCTATCTTGATTTGAACATTACAGAATGCACATAGGTACTGAAACATCATGAAGTATTCATTAGCCTGTATAAGTTATTGTGTCAAGAAATATAGAACAAAAATATGTTGATGAAGCTATAAAAATTACTTCATCTTGGACTTTTTAATATATCGTATGGTAAAGTAGAAAACATGCACAAAATAATCCAAAGTGAGTGTTTTAAAGTAAAGCACTTGTGTGATTAAACACTGAATTAAATTAGCTGCTTTTTTCATAGAAAAAATTTCTAATGTAAGGAAATAATTTTAAAAACCCATAATTATTCAGATACAGACATTTAGTAAATATGTATTTTTTAAATTAATAGTCACTTCAAGGAAAACAAGTGGTAGCATCTTTTTATTGTTTCTTGAGGCAGAGTCGCTCTCATTTAGCCCAAGCCTATCTGGAACTTACTCTGCATCCCAGGCTGGCTTGAATTCCTTGTGACCCTTACATCAGCATCTTAACTACTGGGACTAAAGGTCACTATGCCTGACTTAAATTACAGTTTCTTTTAGCATTGATAAAATTTGATGTTTCAAGGGAAAATTAGAAACTGGGAAAACTGTCTGGACTACTACGATTATGACAGTTTTCCAGAACTCAAAGATTTCTATCAAATTTATTACTGATATTAACAAATATAATTTTTGAAGCCATATATACGTTAATGAAATGTGTCAACACTTGCTCTAACACCCAAACTCAAAGAACCAGTATCTTCAAATGTCCCAATCATGAAGTTACAAAACACACATGGAGGCCGGGAGTGGTGGCGCACGCCTTTAATCCCAGCACTCGGGAGGCAGAGGTAGGAGGACTGCCGTGAGTTCTAGGCCACCCTGAGACTACATAGTGAATTCCAGGTCAGCCTGGGCTAGAGAGACCCTACCTCGAAAAACCAAAACAAACAAAACAAGCAACAACAACAAAAAAAAACCACATGGATTGAAAAACTATTCAATATAAAAACATGGGGCAATGGATTAGAATGTAACAAAATATGAAAACGTCTTTAGTAGGATTTGGATTTCACACTGTAGCTAATCTATTTTTTTTTCTTTTCCATATTTACTATCAATAAATACATTGCATGGGCAAGTATTATGATGGTATTTCCTTCCTCCCTGTCCCCAAACCCCTGGAGGCCCTCCTCAGTGGGCTTGATGGACCAGCCCATGGAATAGGGGTTAATGGATTTAAATAATATATTTACTTATGAGAGAGAGAGAGAGAGAGAGAGAGAGAGAGAGAGAGAGAGAGAGAGAGAGAATGGGTACACCAGGGCCTTTTGCCACTGCTACAAATGTACTCTAGAGGCATGCACCACTTTTTGTGTCTGACATTAAGTGGATACTGGGTAACTGAGCCCAGGCCAGCAGGCTTTTTTGCAAGCAAGCACCTTTACCTGCTGATCCTACATCTATTCTTTAAGGAACCACCACTTGAACAATTTTGTTGTGATTTAAAGGAGTATTCACAGTTACCTGTAAAGGCTATTAAATATTCTTTCCTAATCTTATGTCTGTGAGAGGTCATATTTTCTTCACTTTTTTATCAACTTTACATAACATATTGCAACACATGAATATTCTCAGAAGCAGAATTAAGAATCTACCTATGTCAGCTGGGTATGGTGGTACACACCTTTTATACTAGTACTCAGGAGGCAGAAGTAGGAAGATTGCCCTGAGTTTGAGGCTAGCCTGATACTACAGAGTGAATTCCAGGTCAGCCTAGGCTAGAGAGAGAGAGAGAGACCCTACATCAAAACACAAAACAAAACAAACAAATCCACCTACATTCCTCTCCACCAGACATTCAAGAACAATAATAAGCAAAGAGGGCTGCAAGATGGGTCAGTGTTTAAAGGCACTTGTTCACAGTGTGCTAGACCAAGTTGTATTCCCCAGAGTGGCACATGCATCTGGAGTTTGTAGCAGCAAGAGGTCTATATTTTTTTCTCTCTCATTCTCTCTGTCATCTTTCTCCTTGTCTCTCTCTCTCTCAATAAAAAAAAATGTGTGTGTGTGTATATATATATATATATAATTTTAAAAATGAAAACTCAAAACAACACCTCACCACTGAAGTTTCTTATAGAAAATACATTTTTCATAAAGTCGTACTTATGTTAGTTATATGCCACATTTATTTTAAATAGATGAATACTTTAAAATGTCTCCATTCTAAATTACTAATCTATACATATCTATGTATAAAGGTCACAGCCAGAAACTCTTAGGGAATTCCAAGCTTTGTAAAGCAATTACAAGTTAGGAACTACTACATTAAAATTATGTTAAATGGCTAAAACCTGATTTTAGAATGATGGTGTTTCCACTAAAGCTGGCCTTATCCAGATACCAAGACAAATGTACAAATCTCTTCAGTACATTCTCCCAGTGATGAGCAGATAGGAGCAGATGCTCCTATCACACAGTCATTGTACCTGTGACGTGAGTTGCTCTGGCCAAGGTCAATATCAAGGCCCGGTTCAGTTCTTCAGATTCTGCTGACAGCACCGTTTTGGGATCACTAAGAAAACGTGTGAACTGCGGCTGCACCTCCGAGCTACCTAGTGCTGTGATGAGCCTGAGTGCAGTGCTCTCAACACTGGAAAGTGGGTGAACACAAAGAAGTGTGAAAAGGCTGCACATGAGTTCAGACTTATAGAATTAAATCCCTCTGTGCCCATGCATACAGAGCACACAACTGTACACACACAATGACACACATACCACACATATACACACCCCCACCCACCCACAACCCTGGACTCCATTCATACCTATGCTGGAACTATAAAACCTTAAAAGCAGTTTTGTGACAAGCAAGTAAAACAAGTCAGGCCAAAGAGGGTTGATGCCCCACTTCCAGCCCTGTCTCAAAAGCTACAAAAGTACAGTCTCCAATGACCCACCAAAGATGCAGCTGGTTCTGGTTTGTCTGCGCGACTGCAGCCAAAGTGTGGAGATGGCTGAGGAGCTGGACTCTGTAGTGGGGCTGGATGTGGTGCATCCGGTAGCTGAACATCTCCAAAAGTGTGTGCAAGATGCCCCAGGCATGAGATTTGAAAACAGTAGGCAAGAGCTGACCTGAAAGGAAATGACAACCCAAACCACCCATCGTCAACAGGTATGCATCTGAAGACACCTAAAGTCACACGCAATATGTATCTAAATATTGAACCATCAAAAGGTACATGCAAATACAGATGCACATACATTTCTCTTTATTTTCTACTTTAAAGGGAAAATATCCATAGTCTAGTAGAACACCAAGTTTGTGTTTTGCTTTCTGAAATTTAACAAGATTCAATCCAGTATGGGAAAATTATACAAAACATGAAAAAAAATTCTAATCTTCCTTATTTTTCAGATACCTTTGCATTATTTTTTAGAAAGTCAATGTGTTGTGTTGGAGATGTGGCTTAGTAGTAGAGAGTTTACTTAGTTCTGGTTCAATCCCCAGCACCACAAAAAACCAGACATGGTACCACACATGGTAATCCCAAACACGAAGCTGAAGGCTACCATTGGCCATGTAGTGAGCTTGACATTAGCCTGGGATACATGAGACTGTGTGACCTTGTCTCAAAAAATAAAAATAAAAAATAAAATAAAATAATGACATTTTCAACCTTTTTTAAGTATGAGATTAATTTTTTATTTTTCTTTCTTTTCTTCCTTCCTTCCTTTTTTTTTTTTTTTTTGTGATACTGGTGATTAAACTTGAAATCAGGGCTCATTCATGCTAGGTAAATGCTTTACCACTGACTTCCATTCCCAGGCCCAGGTTCATTTTTGAATTTCTCTGTCTGAGATAGCTCTTGCTATATTATACAGACTAGTCTTGAACTTCTAAACTATAGTGTTCCTCCTGCCAAGCAAGGCCTACAGGCACATGGCACTGTAATTGGCCCAAGTTTCCCTTAGCTAGACAAGGGGTACACCCTGGAAGTTCCTGCACTTGGGAGGTAGAATCACAAGAATCAAGAGGCCAAGGCCAGTCTTATCTATGATAAGTACCCATCCTGGACTACATGAGACACTGTCTCAAACCAAAACTAAAAATTATTAATGCTCTTATTGATTCTCTTCCATCCCAGGAATGTTTGATTTACCTATCAATTACCTGGGAAGAAGAGTTACTGTGGTTAACACTAAAGTTATACTGTTTTGGTTGAAAAGTTAGAATCACCACGAATCAGGAAGATACTTTCACATTAGAAAATAGCTAATATTTAGAATTGCTAAATACTCACACATTGTCATATACAAACTCCTTCCCTATTGCCAGCCAGAGCTACGCTGGCTCTGGTGAGAATCTATCTGCATAGGACAGGCCCCTAAGCTGCGTACTGCATCCAAGTACCTAGCACATGCTACCGTGTTATTTAAAAATGTGATTCATTTCCCTGACCGATACTAAGGAGCATCTTCCTATCCTTTTTGTTCTTTCCCTCTAATACCCATCACCTAACACAGTCCACATTTCATTTATCTCCTGTCCTCCACATTAACAGAGAGGCCCATAAAGGCAATGACTTTGTTCACTGCTACCTGCCCAGCACCCCGAAGAATACCATTTAAATAAACCAGTGGGGTTAA
>PVHP010017022.1:15481-35157 GCA_004024765.1 Zapus hudsonius
GGGGAGGAATGTTCAACCTCCAAACTCAATGTCCAGTACAACAGCCTGCTTGAGAGCTTTTCATCTGTTTTCTTTTCAAATGAGTGACTATATTTTAAGAATTAACATTTGTCAGAGAATGATTCAGCCAATGACTGCTAAGAACCAGTTTTGTTCTGACAGCACTTTACTCAAATTGGCAGCACAAGATAGAAGCACACTCCCCATTTTCCTCCACACAGCCTCTGTGTGCACCAACCGCTGGCTTCCCTTCTTTTAAGGCCAGGCTGCACTATATTCTCAGCTTGGCTCCTCTGGGCACTGGAGTTACAGAATCAGCCCCAAAGAGGCTTTTCTAGAAACATCCCTATGTGTAACTTATTAAATCTAGCCCGTAAGATGTTCACATTCTAGGACTTGGCAATGCTACTTCCAGAAAGTTGTTTAATAAAAATATAAGGGAAAAACGTTAAAAAATACTTAATTATGAATGTTACAGTGATTGCCCTAAAGCCAATCAGTCTTCAATCTTTAAAAAAGATTACAAATAATTCCAATGTCTAAAAATATGAAAATAGTGTAATCATCATTTACAATTTCATAAGTAACTTGTATATAGCAATAAGAAATCATTATACGGAATAATTGGATGCGAAAAGCCGGTTATTATAGGAAAAAAAGGTGCTTTTGCCTGCCAGCCCAGGTTTCATTCTCCAGCACCCACATGAATCCAGACTCAAAGTGGTCTGCCTGGTGTTCACTTGCAGCTACTAGAGACCCTTGGTTCACACACATGCATGCAAAAATAAATAATATTTTTAAAAATAAAAGTTTGTAGATAAAAATTTTCTTCATGCTGAGGCTGCTGTAAGTCCTGGGGCTGAAGCCAGCTCAACACCAATCCTGAGCTCCTATGCTGATCTTAAATAATAGTTACTTTAAGCTACTACAGTGGGATTATCAGGGGAAAAAGGCTTAACAGAGACACTCAGATGAAATTCAACTTTAAGAACTGACAGAAAAGCTGAATCAATTGAAAATTATTTCCTGCTTGTCTCTAATTACGAAAAACATGGTGGGTGCTATTATAGAAGGCCTGCCTGAATTTGCAAATAGGTTATAAAGGATTTCAGCTGTTTTACTACTTGAAGGCATGAATAAAGTGACTTGTAACTTGAAGGAAGTCCTGAATTCTATTTGGTATTCAGACTTGTGCTGAGAATAATGAGAGAGAGGCTTACATTAAATGTTGAGGGTCAAGCTAATCTTGGTCAATTTTCAAGCATAGAAAACAAGGACAATCATGTCCAGTCTTTGATTGATAAATGAATCCAGTTGTACATGAAAAGCCTACTTTGTCTTTCAAGCTCTGGAAAAAGCATGCCTCCCATGCCAAGAGGACTCGATGTCATTCAGCAGGAGCTGGAGGTGCTAGGCTCTCAATATGCAAACAGCGTGACATTCAACAAGCAGGTGTATGGATCATTTTATGAAAATATATTCCGAAAGCTGCTATTGGGGATGAAGTCTCAGGGAAAGTAGATGCTCCACTTCCAGCTTGATAAAAAGGAACTGGCATTGGAGAAGAGAAGGGAAACTGTGCATGGCATCATAGACGTGCCATTCTTAGTGTCGTCTGTGGAGCAGTGCTGGGCTGAACCTGTGTAATCTGGTAACAGTAGTGTCAGAGAAGATCCACATATCCTATAGATCTTTTTGTATATCATTGTCAGGTTTAAAACAGACAGTTCATAATTATATTACCTATATAGTACTTGTGTTTCTTAAACATTTATATTAAGCATTTATATTTGAATTCTTCAACCAGCTTGAAAGAGTTGTTTTCATTTGTCACTATTACATCTATGATTTTTAACTTTTGTACAACTTCTTAATGGGTTAGAAGTTGTAAGGATAACCAAGGGAATCTATATTCTGAATAAATGATATGAAATAAAAAAAGACTAACAATAGATGTACTTTTTTACAAAAAATTTTATAATACCTCTTATTAAGAATTAAAGCAGCTGGGCGTGGTGGAGCACACCTTTAATCCCAGCACTCGGGAGGCAGAGGTAGGAGGATCGCCATGAGTTCAAGGCCACCCTGAGACTACACAGTGAATTCCAGGTCAGCCTGGACTAGAGTGAGACCCTACCTCGAAAAAAAAAAAAAAAAAAAAAAAAAGAATTAAAGCAATTAGTTTCACTCATTTGTATATTCTAGAATTTCTATAGTTAACAAAATTCTTATTTGTAAAGAAATTATAGCTCAAATGCCCATGACTATACACACATATTGATACATATGTATACATACAATCACAAAGCCAAGGCTTATAGTATACTGATATTAATTCCCATATAGAGAGCCAAATAAATAAAGAGAACATACCTCATTTTGGCATGAACTGTCAGTGAATCCAGGAGGTTCATGGGTAAGGGAGTTACTGATGCTGAAGCCAAACAGCTTGTTCCAGGGAGAGGTACTCTCATAATTCCATTTCCATAAATAGTTTCTACCAGAGCTCCCATAGGTAATGTAAAGCACTCTGAATTTGTAGAATATGCATTGCACAGCAAGGCAATCTTATAGTCATTCATCTGTAAACTCTTATTTCTCAGACTCTGCTGTAGGAACCTAAAAGTTCACATTAATGAAACACAAAAGACTAAAAATAATTTCCATGAAAGTAACTAGTATTTCTAAAATCTTATCAATCATTTACTATCTTTATTCCTACATATTCTGTGTGAAATAATATAGAATGATATGAATATTCAAGTTTAGGTGATATTTCAGAAAAAAATTATGTTTACAAGGGATATTTGTAAAGTATATACTAACTATACAGTACTGTATCATGCTAAGACTCACAAAGTCATGAACAAGGCTTCTATTTATTATCTGCCTAAACATAACATATGCCTTCATTATTGGCCTGCATTTCATTATGAAAAGATGATTATGGGTAAGTCAAAAAAGAAAGTGGAGTCTGACAACTCAAAAGGCTCCTAAGAAATGTGGTAGTTCTCAGAAGTTTGTTCAGCTACTGCTAACACCCCTGACTGCAGCATAGTTGTACCTAGGCAGGGCATCTCCTCTGAGTCATCACAGCTTTGAAAACCACAGGAGGGAGCATGCCAACCACAGCAGCTCAGCTGATAGTGGCAGCTCAGGGAGTGAATAATGCCTTAGTCAGATCACACTCAAATCACAAGCACTTGAGAAATTCTGAAATATTTTCAGGTTGATAAAAGAGTCATCAATAAAACTAATCATTCTAGACTAAAGCATATAAAAACAAAAATCAGTTTTGAAAGTTAACAGAAGAAACCCATCTATATAAGCAGGATTAATCCAGGTGTTTTCTGATGCTGCTACTATATGCTAATTCCTCTTGCTGTAATATACATATTAAGCACTCACCTGCACACCTCCAGTAGGTGTGGTGAGATTTCCAAACTTCATACAACTACTGAAACTGATGGTAATATACAACCCACTACTTATCAAATAAGAAAATTGCCAAGTAACAAATAACTTACTCATGGTGAAGCTTTAGGGAATGAGGTATTGGAATCTGTAGTTCAGAGTCATCATTCTGGGCTTTCCTATTGAGATGAATCCAAATGCAAGTCATTGCAAAGGCATGAGTTGAATGGGGTTTGTTAATATCAGGAACGGGGATACACTGAAAAGTAATAATTAGCATATTACAAAAGAGAAGAATTAAATAATTACATGTATCTTAGTAATCTTTCTGCTGTAATGATTTAAAAACCCTCTTAATTTACCTGATAGTTCTTTGAATATTCAGTAACAAAATACCAAATAGCCTGACAGCCATAAAATTATAACAAGATGCTTAATTTGGTATGCTTTTATTTATCAACAAAATAAGAGGTGCATAGCCAAGTTTTATATAATACAGAGCTTTCTCAAATGAAGATCATTAGTTTTTTCTTAAAAACTAAGCACATTATAAAATTGCTTCAAATGTGATAAATATATTGAAAACAAACTCTGCATGTCTCATTTATGCTTTATAATTTTTAGTTCACACATGAAAACACAAAAATTGTAGACATTAATGAGTCCTATTGATGCACATGCTGAGTAATCAGATCAAAATTACCTACCTCCTCCAACACTGATTACTTCTTTACAGCAAAAGCCTTCCTTCCTTCTTCTTACAATAGCTATGTCCCTAGCATGTAATGGCACACTACAGGACCTCTTATTCCTCTATAACTACAATTTAGTACCCAATGATCAACCCATGCCTCTTTAAACAGTATCCGCTTTATAAAAACATAAAAAACCTAAGAAGTGGGCTGGAGAGATGGCTCAGCAGTTAAAGGCACTTGCTAGCAAAGCCCAATAGCCTGGGTTTGACTCCCCAGTACCCACATAAAGCCAGATGCACAAAGTGGTGCATGTATCTGGGGTTCATTTGCAGTGGCAAGAGGCCCTGGTGCACTCAGTTTCTCTTTCTCAATCTTTCTCTCTCCCCTTGCAAATAAATAAAAAGTTTAAAAAAAATTTTTTTTAAATGTAAGAAGCACTCAAGCATGGTGGTACACAGCTATGTTCCACACTCCAGTGGTTACAGCAGAAGGAAGAGGCCCAGTGTAGCCTGGGTGACATAAGGAAGCCTGGTCTCAAATGTAAAAAGTGCACTCTATGTGACTATCACCAAACACACTGAAGCACTAAGGAAAGCGTGAAGAATATGGATTAAGAACCAGGGTACATACTGACTTCCAGGGTAACCTGAGTCATTGAGGGGGACCCTGTCTTGCCAAAAAAAAAAAAAAAAAAAAAAAAAAAAAAAAAAAACCCAAAACATATTAACATTGATGGGGTGAAATGATACGGATAGCCAGAATTTGATTTAAGATTATCCAGCATTTACTAAAAGGCATAAGGACTAAAGATGCAGTAAGGAACAGGAGTATTTCCAGGTGATGAGTTTGCTGTGCTAGCAATTCTCTTTTGCTTATAAGTGTAAAATTTTTAATACAAAGTGTTTCTAAACTGGGCATGGTGTCACATGCCTTTAATCCTAGCACTCCAGAGGCAGAAGTAGGAGGATTACTGTGAGTTTGAGGCCAGCCTGGAACTATAGAATGAGTTCCAGATGAGCCTGGGCTAGAGCAAGACCCCATCTTGAAAAGACCCCCCCCCACAAAAAAAATTTAAATTAAAATTAAGTAAACAGAAGTATAGATTTGCTTAAAATGTAGAGAAAGAACTTGTTATACTAGATATACTAGATATCCAAGTGTGATTTAGCACCAACTTTTACAATAATTTCTTTATTTCATATAAGCCAACTAGTATCAAGAGAATGGAAGATGCTAAAGAAGCCTAAATTTCAATTGGGAAAACTCATGGTGAAGGTGTAGTTCTGGAAAGGCTACTGGGGATGAGATGGGTACTAATGTGGAACGAGCTGATGAATATGGCCACCAGCTCAAGAGTCTTTAACATTTAGATTTTAATAGTGACAAAGAAAAGGTCCTCAGCCTGGTGAATCATATTGATTTGATGTGACCTGGATTTTATCCATTGTGTAGCTAAATGATCTTGTGATGATCTGGAAATGTTACATGGATAACTAATGAAAGAACACTATTACTTGCCCCAAAGAGGATTCATTTGTGTAATTTGTATAGTTTTAAATAAATGCTTATTTAGAGAGAGAGAGAGAGAGAGAGAGAACATGTGTGCACGAATGTTATCAATCAGGGTTAATCACAGAATTGGGGAAACAAGCTCACTCAGATCTAGTGCTCTTTTCCCAAAATCACAAAAACTAGGTATAAATCTACTTCATCATTGACTATCCACTGGTACTTACTTCTTTTTCTGGGTAGAGGAGATCAAAGAGCTTCATGACAGGGAGGAAATCGGCTAGCGCATTTTTCTGAATACTTCCAGAAATGAATTGCAGGAGAACCCACATCAGATGATCTCTGCCTTTAATCAGTCCTCGTCCTGCTAACTGTAAAAGATGACATGATAAAGAAAGTCGTGGGGTTTTTGTTTTTAAAAAGGAAGCTGAGCATTCAGGAGGCTAAGGTAGGAGGATGACTATAAGTTCAAGGCAAGTCTGGGGCTACAAAGTGAGTTCCAGGTCAGCCTGGGCTAGAGTGAGACCTTACCTCAAAAAAAAAAAAGAGACAACTCATGTTATAGTTGGTCCTCAGTTGGCAGTGCTACTGGATAGGAGACCCTTAGGAGGTGGGCTATAGCGGAAGGAAGTGAGGGCAGGAAGGGGTGTGCCTTTGGGTACTGATCCTTTCCTCTTTCTGAATCCTGGCTACTATAAGGTAAATAGATTTCTTCCTATCACAGATTCCCCCACCACAATATACTGCCTTGCCACAGGCTCAAAGTCAACACAAGCTAGAAGATAGGAAAACTGAAACCTCTGAAACTGTGAACCAGAGTAAACCTGTCTTCCTCACATTATTTACCTAAGTATTCTGTCACACAGATGGAAAGCTGACTGATATCCAGTTTCTGTTTTCAGAAAGTCACTACCTTTGGTGCTTAGTAATTAGTCTCAATTCATGATATACCACATGTAGCCTAAATTATTTTAGTATTCTGTATGTTGTTTTCCTTGATCTTCCCACACTATGCATATCAGAAAAGTCTTGTTTTAGGACAAGTGTGCATGAGGATTAAGCTCAATATAAGACAATTTTTTTAAACATACCCCATCAAACATAAGATGTTATCTACGTGTATTTTTTTTTAATTTAAAATTTCTCAAGGACTACTTATTATAAAACACTTTGCTGGCTTACTATAGACTGTAAAATAAAATAATGGGGAGAGATATGGTTACTGAAAGTTTCACCTGATATAAAAATATTTCCAGGGCTGGAGAGATGGCTCAGCGGTTAAGGCACTTGCCTCCAGTGCCTAAGGCCCCCAGTTCAATTCCCCAGTACCCACATAGGCCAGACCCACAAGGTAGTGGCCTTGGTGCACGCTCGCTCGCTTGCTCGCTCTCTCTTCTGTATCTCTCTGCTTGAAAATGAATAAATAAAATATTTTAAAAAATATTTCCACCCAATAATCCATGTTACAGAGATGTTATAGATACTACAACTTTTATTTCATTCTCAATGTGTATAAAATCTTTATTGAAACCAGCTCTTCCCAAAACCTTGGTCTTTTTGTCTTCCCTTTCTTGAATTCACTGCCCCATCCTTCTATAGAAAGCATTAAGTGATCAATCCTGTCCCTGCCCGAACATGTTGAGAGAGGCAATATGCAAGACTCCCTTAAGTCTGGTTTCTCCCACATTATGCACTAGGTTCTGAAATCTATACCTCACTAGAGCCTACAGAAACATTATGCAGTTCAGCTGGGCATGGTGGTGCCTACCTGTAATGCCAGCATGCAAGAGGCAGAGGCAGGAATCAAAGCTCATCTTTTACCTTTGCTAAAGCTAGACCTGATGTCTGCTTTTCCCTTTATTCACATTGTAAGAACAGGCTTGAACGATGGGAACTACTGTAAGTTGTTTTTCAGCTAACTCTCTTCCCCTCGACAGAGGTACTCTTTTTTTTTTTAAGTATTTTATTTATTCATTTTTCAAGCAGAGAAATAGAGAGAGAGAGAGAGAGAGAGAGAGAGAGAGAGAGAGAGAGAGAGAGAGAGAGAGAGAGAGAGAGCGCACACCAGGGCCACCATCTTGTGGGTCTGGCTTATGTGGGTACTAGGGAATTGAACCGGGGCCTTAGGCACTAGAGGCAAGTGCCTTAACCGCTGAGCCATCTCTCCAGCCCAAAATTTTATTTTTTTTCTGGTTTTTCGAGGTAGGGTCTCACTCTACTCCATGCTGACCTGGAATTCACTATGTAGTCTCAGGGTGGCCTTGAACTCACAGCAATCCTCCTACCTCTGCCTCCCGAGTGCTGGGATTAAAGACGTGTACCACCATGCCCGCCAGAGGAGGGAACTACAGTGAGTCCTTTTTGTCTTCCATCATCTGATCTTTGTATTGTGAATACACAAGATGAATGACTGAATCCACTTTTTACAGTTGGAAAGAAAGTAAAAAGAACCCATGAAAATAGTAAAAGAACAGGAACTACAATTATCTGTCCCTTCTAAAAGCAACAGGCATTGCTCAAACTAGTCTACAGCACAGAACCAATAGGTAAAGTAGCTCTGAGTGAAGGACTCGGTACCCACCTTTTGATGGAGAGAAAGGACCATGTGTGGAAAACTGGCAAACTGGAAAAGCACAAAGAAAATGAGCTGACTAGAGAGATGCTGCCACAGGAGTTGGCTCGTTCCCCCGTCGTCAAACTTCTCCTCTGTCTCGGACCGCTCCATGGCATACACCACCAGATCCACCAACTGGTCCTCCAGCACAGTGCAGCGCTGCTTGTGCTGTAGGACAGAGATTAAATACAGTATTCCAAAAGCCTCCCGCTTAGTCTCAGAAGTCACCAGTCAATGGGCATTAATTGTAACAAGAGGCTGAGAAGCATGGAATGAAGCTGAAGTTAAGGTTAGATTTAGTATATCAAAGCTGCATCATGTCACTGCACCAGAGAGGATGAGTTGCATGAAAAAGTCTTGAAAAATCTTTTCAAGCTTCCACAAAACAGATTTCTCACTAACTTGATTTAAATTATAGAACTGCTCCAATTTGACAAAGGACACTCAAAACATAGTGGAAATTTTTGCAAATGATCCTTTGAAAAAAAGATAATAGCTTAAAAGACATGATATGGGACAACTCCAAAGATGAAGACCCTGAATTACCAGGTATCAGAGAAAAGTAAGAAAGCAAATAAAGCAGTCTGTGAACCTGCAGAAATAATTCCAAGTTTACACTGCCATTATTTAAAGAGGAAATCCTAATGGCTATTAGTTTACTCAATGGTTTTTAATGTGTAGTAATAAATCTGATATTGAAATGAAAACTTCTATAACCACAAATAAATTGACCCCAAATTAATCTTTGCTCTCTCCCCTTGGAAACCCAACATAATGCAGCTTGAATTTTAAATCAGACCATTTAAAAAATCTAAAACAAGAAAAAGAATTGGTTTAAACACTAACAAATGAAATGCAACTTCCCTTTCTAGAGGCAAAAAGATTTGTGCTTTTAAAAAGTGATTTAATCATGTATTTTTAAACCAAAAGAGGCATGTGATGCCATATTTTAAAAGTCATTTTATTTTTTTCTTTATAGATGTTATGCTACTTATAGTATCCGGCAGCTGGAGGCCTTTCCCGAATAGTAACTGCGACATATGCCCCCCCAACTTTAGATGTAATTATCAAAGTCTTTTGCCATGAAAAAGGGATATGACTTCTTCAATTTTTGTAGAAAAATGCAAAACGGGGACAAATTTGGAAAGAAACAAAATAATAATAAATTGCATCCCTCTTTTGCATGCTCTTTGCCGGCTCAAACTGTAAAGCTCCAACACAGCTGCACTTTCTTGATGCATGCAAATAAAACATCTATACAAAAACAGTAAGCATCAATGGTTGCTTCATATTTTTTTTCTAAAAACACAATGCCATGATCGCAGTTCAACCACATTACAGTTGAGACTAGAGAACTTGCCCTCCAAATGCCATTGTCATTATGAAGCAGAGCCAAGTGCAAGAGACAACACTACAGACTAGTTCTCAATCCAGCATGCAAACTACTGCGTACAGGGCTTGAAATTCACTAGTTTTGCCAACCACCAACAACCTAAGAAATGTGCCAGACAACACAAATTTAGAGTAAGATCATTCAAAGTAAATAAGAGTCAGAAAAAAATTGTGAAAAGAAGCCAGGATTTTCAGTAGGAATTTTTCACTAGTAATGGGAACTTGCTTCTGCTTTGGAGACTAACCAATTTGTCTTTATTTCTCCATCCATGGTGGTCTTTCAGCAGTCTATTTAAGGTAAAGAGCAAACTAAACAGAATTGGAATTTAGCAACTGAATCACTTTGGAATTTTACTTTTTAGTATTACCAATTTGTTTTTTGTTTTTTTTTTAAAAAAGGACTTTCACCTATATGTTTTTAGGCATGTCATGATGGCTAAACCATTAATTTAAAGAGGAATGTCAAAAATATTACAATTTTTGACAAACTAAAAGCAGTTAGGAAACTTGCAGTTAAAGCCGATGCACTTTCACATATGCCATGTCCTGTGGCTACCCCCAACTTCTCAGGTAAGAATTAAATCCACCAGGAACCTCTCTGGCACCTAATCCCTAGTTGAGAACATCTATTGGGATAAATTACAAATTTTTCCCAGGTGTTTTTGGTTAAAGCCAGGAATATTCCTCAAAATTAAGTTTAAAGATAGCATTGAATGTGTTACTTTATCTGCTAATTTTGATACTGTCAAAAAAAAGTCTGAAATATAAAATGATCCATTCTGTCAACTTTTAAAAGTTTTCCTCTGGGCATGGTGGGGAAAACCTGTAATCCTAGCACTTGGGAAACAGAGGTAATATAGTTCAAGGCCAGTCTGGTGTTTATACATAAGTTCAAGGCGAGCCTGGGCTAAATACATAATAATTAAATTTGCTTTAATTTCTGTCCTGTGTTTCAGAGACATAGTCTATGCAGTGCTGGCTGGCTTGGCACCTGTGCTGTAGCCAGGCTGGCTTGAATTTGCAGAAATCTTCCTGTCTCAGCCTCTTGAGTGCTGGCATTATAGGTGTATGCCACCACATCCAACTTGCTTTAGTTTTCAATTACTAAAAACAGAGCTGCCAGGCATGGTGGCACTCAAGAGGCTGAGGCAGAAAGATTTCTGCAAACTTAAGGCCAGCCTGGCTACACAGCAAGTGCCCAGCCAACCAGCAGAGGTGGGAGGATCGCTGTGAGCTCGAGGCCACCTGAGACTACATAGTGATTTCCAGGTCAGCCTGGGCTAGAGTGAGACCCTACCTTGAAAACCAAAATCAAACCAAACATAGAGGTATTAAAATGAAGATGATCATATAGCAATTGTTTTACTAATTTTGCCCATCAATGGATGCTAGTAAACTTTGGGCTATTCAGACCTTTCTTTCTGAAATCATTGATAAATTTCAACCTTCCAAATACTCATAAAATATTGAAATTCTTAGTTTCATTATATCTACATGTATATTTAGTTTAAACATGTTTTACTAATTCACTAATTACTAATGTACTGTAATCTTACATTTTAGTTTTCAGTTTTGATCACCGTTGAAAGTAGTGTTATCTTCCTATTGAGAGCTTCATTAATAGGAAGATCAACACCAACCTCAACAATTCTTGATTCTTTCCCATCACTATTGCAACTGGTACATGACAATGCTTTTCACAGCCTCCACTGAGTAGTGCATGGCACTTCACATAACAGTCCTGGCATTGCTTGTGCAATGAAAGCTCCACATGTTGTACTTAGGAGGGCATAAGGTAATTCTAAGTCATTATCTAATACTTCCAGCCAATTTTAAAATAATATCTACTCAGAGCAAGTTGGGAAGGGAAAACTTCTTTCAATACTATTTATTAATTTTCTGCTTTCACCAAGAGGCTGCCAATCAGAACCAGAGCTCCATGCTAGATAATTACTTTCAAGGTTATTTCAGAGAGAAACAGTGATAAGATTAAGATGTCTCATGGCATGGCAGCCAGAGGCCTTACACACCACATAAGAGCCTGAGAAGTAAATGTGATTTGTGATGCTTTTACTCAGCAGTGGGGGGAAAGATACAACTTCTCATTTAAGCACATAACACAGAATTTTTTCCATTGTGTGTTTAAGTCCAACACTCCACCCTGTTGACTGTAGAAATGGGCTATTTATGACCTTCTGTGTGTGACCAATTGTAAGATAAAACAGCCTAACTCCTACTGGAAAAAGCAATATGGACAGGTTATAAAACTCTTCAAGCTTTAAATAAATTACTGCATTGCTAAAGAAAGGACAAGAAAGTACTGTACAGTTAATAGTTCTATAATGATGAGAGATGTAATCAGATGACTTATTTTTGATTATATGGTTATGATATTCATTCTCATTTGATACCCTACTTTCCAGCAGGTAAAAATAATGGTAAGGCAATTCAGCTTATCTTTCATCTACAAATCCCCTCACTCTAGTTTCCTATGAAAATAATTTTTGATGAACTGTGGATTTTTGACAATGTTTACACTACAGTGGGACCAATACTAAAAATGTTCTGTCAGTATTTCCATTATAAACTTTACTTTTATGGATTTATGTCTTAGTCATAAACTTTTTTAGTTTGAAACTTGTTATTGAAATGATCAAATCAGATATCTCATCTTGGAATTATTTTGTCAATTTCTACTTTGAGAAGCTGCCCTTTCCATGGGGGTGGGGGCTATGGATAGCTACAGACATCTGGGGAAAGTACTCACAGCTCGACAGACCATGGGTACATTTATTCACAAAGCTACAAAAAAACTGAGTCAAGTATGACTTAAAAGTTCATTGTAAAAATTAGTTTTAAGACATAGCATGAAGCATTCTTTCAAAATTAGCTAGTACTTACCTCTAACTCAAGTGGAAGCTGATGAGAATTAAAGATTTGGTATGTAAAATGTTAAGGTGACAGGTTATAGGAGGGAGCTATCAGATACGTCAGTGGTGAAGCAGCTTCAGTTTGACATGTACAAAGCTTGTCCAAACAAGGTCTTGGTAAAATTTTTAGAAGAAAAAAAAAATTCAAAGTAATAAAAGAGATATTGCTACTAGGGTGAGGTGTGGCATGCAAAGTTTCAACACTGATCAAGTTTTATGGCCAAGCTCTATGTCCTCAAAAATAGGGCTTTATAAATGGAAGCACTGGCACAACCTTCACTATAGTATTGCAAACAGGAACGCTACTTTATATGACCTAGACAAGAATGTCTTTTTAAAATCAAAAACGGGTCTACTTAACATGCTGGCCTCAAAAAACTTTTAACAAAAATCATTGGATCCACTATTTTGTTTAAAATCTTAAAGGGGACTACAGAAGAGTCTGGCTTGTCAGGGTGGCCACAGTGTTCACTCCTGAATGGGTGAGCTCCAGCTAAGGTGCCCACTCCAGGAGGACACACATGGCAAAGACTGACAGAGAGGGTGCTTGTCAAGAGGTGTGGGGTCACCTAAGAGTGTGACATTTCTTAGTCAATCCCCATGTTTCCAAAAAAGCCTTCCCTGTATAAATCTTACCACTCCAATGTATAAAAGTAGCATATCTCTATGAAAATGCTTTTTTCTTTATTCTTTATTTTTAAATTGTTTGTTTTAAGGCAAAGCAACATAAGTATTTTGTTGTTTGTTTGTTTTTTCTGAATAGTCTGGAAAAACAAATCTTTCCATCTCTGAAAATTCTACCAAGGCTAGCTTTAGCCCTAAAATATGAAAAGAGTAAAATGGAGTGGAGAGGAACGCAACCCATCAAAAAGTGACAGGCAGAGTGCCAGGTGTTGTCTTTTTCTTAAAAAAAAAAAAAAAATTAAAAAAAAAAAAACACCAAAAACAAAAGTCATTCACTAAAAATAACTCTCATATCCCAAGAAGAATTCTTTTTAGTGGCCTTGGTCTCAGCATGGTCCTGCCAATTTCAAGCCCCGACCATACAAGTATTCTCTAAATGGAATCAGTGGCTACAAAGCGGCCAGCGTATCGTTAGTCACAATACAACAGTAAGGTTGTGAACATACCTGAGCAATGTTCAAGGTCTAGAGCATTGGAGGATGGGCAGGACAAGACAGGACAGAACAAAAATAAAGGAAGAAAAAAAGAAGAGACAAAACAGTGACTATGAGGCCAGCCTCAAGGAACCCAGTGTCAGTACAAACCCTCCCACATGTTCAACCACCAAGAGCAAACAAACACATTGAAAAAAAAAAAAAAGAAAAAAGTCACCAAGGAGGCCACTCTGAAGATACCAAGGGTTATAAAAATAAACACCCAAGAAGCAACAAAAACAAAAATGTAAAAAAAATATATATATATGGTTTAGTCATGTGTAGGTTTCTCTGGCAAAGGTATTCTTGAAACTGGCCTTATAGAAAAAAAGCAATGCAAAACAAATCCATTTAAAAAATATCTTCTTTTAAATTTAAACATTCTTAAAGCAATATATAAACAATAGAAACAAGACATATAATAAACTCTATGCTGAAGAGTCATCAAGAGTTCTAAACTGTTTTGCTCGGTTAGCTACAGCAGAGAAAGGGAAGAGAGTGGTGCAGTCTATGCAGATGGCATTGCTTCCAGCACAGTACAGTACCTGCTTGTTTAAACCTAGCATATTGCAGACCATATCCCTGGAATAAGGCTGCTCCAATACATATCTCAACAAAGCAGTCTGTGGTTCAAACAGATCCTTTAAAGGAAATAAAAAAGAAATTATTGCTTCAAGATTAACAAAATGTGAATCAGATTATTAAAAATTCAAATTTAAAATAAAATCATTTCAAGGCACTTGTTACCTTCCCACAGTAGGCAAAATCTAGTGGGAAAAAATTACAAGATTTTAGTGCTTCCAGGTTATTTGTTCCCATCCCTGGTTGGAGGACTGAGGTGAAGAGGCTTGTCCAGGTTCTATGCTGGATGAACAAAGCAACACCAGAACCAGATCTTTAAAGCTTCCTTCCTCAGGGCACTTAACCCTCTTTTAAAAACATAAAGAATTACATTTCTCTACTTTAGAGACTCTTCCTAAAATAACAATTTTATATCCAGTTATATAAATTTTTGTCCTTGACAATACTATTTCTTAGGCATAAAGAAGCATCAAGAAGTGTCTTCCTGAGAAAACCTGATATTTTTCTAGAAGTTTCTAGGCATTTATGTATACAATGTCTGATAAACAAATTCAGTTTAAAATAGCTGTTCCTATAAAAATACTTACAAATAAAATCTTTCCCAGAACTTACTTTTCTAAATAACCTAAAAGGTTATTTAATATATTGATCAATCAACCCCCTATTGTTGTAGTAAGACTGACAGAATAGATTTTTGGCATGTGAATATATAAGCTTTTAGAAAAGGAGATCAAATTGTCTTATGTTTGTTCATATGCATTGGTTTAGCAGACCTATACTTAAATATATTAATTTTAAGGTATTAACTTATATTCATTGAATATGTTTAAAGATTTTGTTTAGTTCATGCTCATTCTTCCACACATCAGCCAGTGTTTGAACTGCCAGTTTTCCAGTATCCACCATCTTCACCTTTGTCTATGTTGCTGGAGACAATTTCAAATACTATTTGCATGATTGCTTTTTAGTTGTTGTTTATTATTTTTTGAGAAAGGGTCTCACTCTACCCAGGTTTACCTGGCACTCACTCTGTAGTACCAGGCTGACTTCTCATAGTGATAATCCTCCTCCCTCTGCCTCCTGAGTGCTAGGATGAAAAGTGTGCACCATCGCTACTAGCCTTCTTGTTGTTTTGAGGCAGAGTCTCTCTATAGCCCAAGCTGGCCTCACTCATTGCAATCCTTCTGCCTCAGCCTTCCAAGCTCTGGGATCAGGAAGCTTTGGGATTCTAGCACCACAGCCAGCTTTGAAGAGATGGCTGTAAGAGTCAGTCCAACCAGCAATGCTGCTCAGTAATGCAACAGCTTAAAAGGACGGGTGCTCCTTAAAGGAAAAATTTCCAAAATTTCAGTGATTACAAAAACACACCTTCCTCCCTTTGGAATTAAACTGAGAAACATGACTTCACATATAGTCACATTAAACATCACTATAAGGAATGAATTTTTTGCTCAGGAATCTAACCAAAAAGAAATGGAGATAGTTTCCAAAACAGTATTACATAAATATAAATATAAAGCATAAATATAAATACTATTTCAAATTTGAAAAAAAAATGACTTGATAGTACAAGAATTAGAGTGTTGGTCCTGAGTTTCACATGGAGGGCCTTAGCCTAGGACTCAATTTAAAATCTGGGTTTTCTATCTTCAAGCACTTTGCCAGAGGGACCACTGACGCAAATATAGAAAGCAAAAATAGAAATATGCAGAGGATATTTGTGTGGTGGAATAACATAAAAACCATAGCCAGGCTCGGTGGCTCAGCATTCGGGAGGTAAAGACAGGAGGATTGCTACAAATTCAAAGACAGCTCAGTTTACACAGTTCTAGACCAGTCAGAGCAAAAAACCAAAACCAAAAAAAAAAATAACAAATTCACACAAAATATAATAAACCATAAAATATCTTCCTTAAAAATATTCTTTAGTCTCTTAGGAGACACACCATCTAGGATGACAACTGCTCAATGGTCAAAAGTCCTATCTAACAACATACCTTATCGTATGGCAAAAGACCTTTCAAAGGAAAGCGAAGGGTGGCAGGATCCAACTTCCAGGAGTTACAAATGGCGCCTGAGTTATTTACAACTGGCAGAAGGCTGCAGCGGCCTGTATGTATTGCAAACACGGTTTGAAGTAAATGGGAGCACAGTAACACTAGGCCCTATATTCCCTCTACAAACACTTAATGAGTGTGTATGCTGAACCAGGCACTGGGTTGAAAATGGCATGAAAATGTTTTAATGAAACTGAAGTACAGAGTATGGAATTTTGAAGAATTACATAGGGCTTCCAAACTCAAAAAGTTTCCATTTTGTCCAAATGTCTACAGCACAGATCAGGAAAATATAATCTATGGGCCAAATGTGCCTGGCCATCTGTTTTCTGTAGTTTTACTGGAACATAGCTTGGCAGCACAGTGACAAAGTTGAGTCATTACTACAGGGTGTACAGCCACACAGCTTAAAATGTTCACAAGATGGCCCTGTACAGATAAAGATTGAGATTACTTGACAATGATCAACACAATACACTGTTACACAAGATGTCCCTAGCGATCTTAGATGCAGCATACAACCATCAGATGTACACCTAGCTGCCTAACGAACAGTCATTTAGCTCTCTCACAGCCCTCAAAGTCAACATATATTAAATGAACTCAACCATGTTCCTTCTCATACCCTGATTATCTTCCACAATTAAGTGAATACTAATATTCATTCAATTCTAAAACTAGAAGCTCAGAATATCTAAAGTTTGTGTAATTTACTTTCTTATTTCTAGTATTTGTAACAATACTGAAAATGCTCAGTATTTGATCATTAAATAATAACAATGGTCTGCATTTCCAGAAAGTTCTGAGGCTACCATGATATCTAGAAATAATTCAGAAATATATTTGATCAATGCAAAGATTATTAAACAATACATTTTTTTTCTTTTTCTCTCTCTCTCCTTTCCAAGGTGAGGACTTGCTCTAGCCTAGGCTGACCTAAAACTCACTGTGAAGCCCTAGTCTGGCCTCTAACTCACAGTGATCCTCCAAACTTCATCCTCCTAAGTGCTGGGACAAAAGGTGTGCCACCATGACTGGCATTTTTGTTGTTGTTGTTGTTTTGGGGTTTTTTGTTGTTGTTGTTGTTGTTGTTGTTGTTGTTGTTGTTGGGTTTTGTTTTTTTTTTTTAAGGTGGCATCTCACTCTAGACCAAACTGACCTGGAACCCACTCTGTAGTCTCAGGCTGGCCTCAGACTCACAGCAATCTAAGCCTTTTCTTTGGTTGCCCAACCTTTTAACAGGATTATTTTTATAAGATCAGGGACTCATCAAACAAAACGTGAGAAGCTAAATAACTATAATGAGGAGTCAAGGTGTGACTAATAATAGACAGCACAAGTCCCCTGCTCTCACTGCTCTCATGCACTGTGTTCATAGAACAGGCCTGCTAACTCTTTCAAGTTGCTTAGATTAAAAAGTATTTCTAATTACCAGGAAATAAAACTTCTAGAATAATTTTATCTGAAACTATACCCATTATACAACTGTTTTACCCTCCCAATACAAAAGACTTAAAAATAAGTACAAATTAGTATTAAGTTCCTTGAGAGTTACTAAAATGACAAGCCACTGAGATCCATGAACTCAACCTTCGGCTTCTTCAAAAATCAGATCACTAAAACCAGGCACTAGTAAGTAAATTTTAAATGATAATCTTACCGCAAATGGAGTTTATCCTTGCTGTGGGCCTGAAGGTGTCCACAAAGTCAGATATCAGGTTTCCAAGTAACTTGAAAGAAAGAAAGAAAGAAAGAAAGAAAGAAAGAAAGAAAGAAAGAAAGAAAGAAAGAAAGAAAGAAAGAAAGAAAGAACATATCAAAGTAAGATAAAGGGGCTGGGGAGATGGCTCAATGGTTAAAGGTATTTGCTTGCAAAGCCTCCAGCCAGGGTTCAATTCCCCAGCCACCCCTGTAAGGCAGGATGGGCATTTTCAATGGCAAGAAATTCTGACATGCCTATACACACACACATGCACACACAAATGTATTTTAAAACCACTGTCCTCTGAACAGTGATTTCTATAAATTGAGGTAACTGTAAAGACTACAAAGCCTAGCACACAATAGTCTAAGATTAGCTCCCTCTTTCCTCCTTCTACCTCCATCCATCTCTGTGTTACAACTCATTACTACATCCTAAGCTATGTTTGATGAAAAATTTCTATTAAAAATTTTAGAAAATGTAAAATTTACCCAGTGTGGAAGTTTTCCCTCAGGATATAGTTTCCTGATCTCTGTGACTGCAAAATAAGCTGGTAATAAGCAGGCATTTCGTTCCAAGATATATGCTATAACCTAAGATAATAAAAAGGCAACATTATTCTTGGCTAGTTTCATACATGACCTTTAAGTACACAATATCAATGACAAAAAGTATTAAAAAGTACAAAGCATCTGTGTAGAAAGATGGTTTCCAAGGAGAAAACTTCCATTAGAGAGGAATAAAATCAAGAGCTCAAGTACACATTCAGACTTTATTCAGAGCATGTCATATACTTGAAGATGGCAAATAAAATTTAAATGTTCTCATTAAAACAGAAGGTCAAGTATAAATATATTTCCAGCACTTTGCAAGGAGAAACAGGAAGATGAAGAAGACTTCAATGCTATCCTGGGCTATATAGTAAGTTTGAGACCAGCTTGGACTTTAAAAAAAAAATTGAGGGGGCGGAGCAAGATGGTGACCGAGTAACAACTTCGCCAGGACTCTCCGAAAGGTTTGACCCCCCTCAACTGGTATACAGTCTTTGGACACCGGCCGAACCCGAGTTCGGACTCTCCCTCCCTCCCGAACCCCTGGGCTGCAGCAGACGGGGTTCGCAAGCAGCTCTCGGCTCCCCTGTGGAGCAGAGGGCCTAGCCCTCCTGCCCCCACTGGCTCCCACCATTATCCCCCGGGGCGGATTCCAGGCTCTCCGCGGCGGCGGAGGTTTCATTGCAGGACTGAGACCCGGGCACCGGGCCTCTCCTCGGCATCGGCTTGGGCTGGGCCACGGAGGTTTGGGGTCTGTCTGCAATACAGGCCCAAGTTTGGGGCCGTCCAGTCGCTTCCCAGCTCCAAAACCGCCGCGGGTTCCCGGCAGCTCTCCGCTCTGCAGGGGAGCACAGAACAGGCTGCGCTTAGTGCACCCAGGGCGCAAGCCTCTGTCCCCTCGCGCGGGTTCGGATCCCTGGCGCCAGTTGAGAGGCGTTCCCGCGGGTGCCGCCAGTCCTCAGAGGCGGTCTTCCCCACCTTCTGAGAGGGGAAAGAGTGTCTCTCCACGGAGGATGGGGGTCTGTCTGCAATACAGGCCCAAGTTTGGGGCCGCCCAGTCGCTCCTCAGCTTC
>PVHP010017023.1:0-35996 GCA_004024765.1 Zapus hudsonius
CTCCTCTCCTCTCCCCTCCCCTCCCCTCCCCTTCTCTTCTCTTCTTTCTGTACCGGTGATGAAACCCAGGAACCCAGGGCCTTTTACATGCTAGGCAGGTGCTCTACCATTTGTGACCATAACATGGGATGTATGCGCTGCAGTTGGACTAGTGATCACAGTCTCTGCACATTGTCTTCATAGAGGATGCATTTTGGCTTATTGTAAGAGTAATATGAAGTTATAGAAAGTTTATTAAAAGAAGAAAACATTAAGTATAATATAATCTCTCTTGAATTGATTTTGGTCCATTCCCATCTGCTCCAATTCTATTTATGCACACACTGAACACGGGTTAGATGAAATATACTTTTCTGTTTTAAGTCTAAGAACTCTGGGGTGCCAGCCAGTCTTTAGAATTATAATTTCAACAACTATCACATTTGACTGATGGGGTCTATACCATTCAGAAATACCGAAGCCTTTTTAGCTTAGGCATTGGGACATGTCATGAAGCAGAGGCATTGAGGCAAGGCTGGGACCCAACATCAGGAAGTGACTGTTTTCCTTTATCATGTGAGTCACAGCTGGGAAGAATATGCCCAGCAGCCCTCTCATTGTTGTGTTTCATTGCACATTGTACAGCAGGAATAAAGCATATTCTTGCACATGATATTTTCCAAGGAGAAAAACCTGGGCAAATAATGAATGCCATTTGTTAGTTTTAAGGAGATAGAGCAGTACAAATGAGCCCCCTCCTTCTTGTCTTCCTCTTCCTTTATCTGTATATTTAAATCTGTGTATTATAGGTATCACTTAACATTTTTGGTAGAAATCAGAGTAATAGCTGAATCCATATTGAGTGGTTCAGAGTATCCATGTCTGTAATGCTCACCACCCCATGAGGGAGGTCATGTCACCTTCACCTATGACCTATGATCTACCACTGAGAACTAGAGAGGTGCAGAAAAGGGCAGTGATATACACAGCAACAAGGGACAAGGACGCATACCTAGCATGCTTCTGCACCTGTCTCCATCTCTCCAAGGACTCTCAGCATCAGCAAAACAAAGTGACAAATCGTGAAGTGCCCTGGAATGGTAGCTCATCCTTGAGCTGTGTTTTGCCCATGTGGCCTGGGACATGCCAGGAGGTGGGGGTATTTACTCCTCTAAGTAGGACCTTCCAGGCATAATTACTGAGCACAGGAAGTGGTCCTGTGATGTTTGTGTGTTCCCTTATGTTTCCTCTCTCACTCTTGGTGACTTGCTTCCTAGGGAGCACCCAACTATTTCTTTCCTTTTGAGATAGACTCCTCTTTGTAGTGGTCCTGGAGATTTCCTGTTTTCTGGTGTGCTATGTTGGCTTAAGTAGGCCATGTGGAGCTAATTTTGGCCTCCCTGACCCATGCCATGCTCATGAGGTGCCCAGGTGTGGTGGGTGAGCCCATGTGGCCTGGGTCCCAGGACACTGTGAACAGGTAGCAGGTGTCAACTTCGTGCATGAAATTTAATACCAGCATTTTCAAAATGTTACTTGCTCGGGCCCAGAAAGGGACCTGAAGCTGTGTTCAGATCCCATGAATTAGAGGTGCACAAAAAATCAATTCTGTGAGTGTACAACAAGTGTCATTCTGGAACTTTCTGGCATCATCTTTATATTGTTCAACATGGATGAGTATGGCCAGGCCAACCTGTGGAGTCCCATGCGTGGGATTAATCCTTGAAGAACTATAGGACTTCTTCATAAGGTAGTCCTTGTGGGAAGCTGAGGAATGAGGAATCAAAAGAGTTTTCAAAGTGCTTGATGACTTTTTAAACATGTGCGGAATGGGGAAATATTTACACATAGCAAAGTGCAACCACCCACTTGAACCTGTTTCTTTTTCTACTTGTTATACATTTTAGTTTGTAATATACACAAACTGACTTTATATCACTGCTCCAGTAATTACAGTGACTGTTAGTTGAGCTTTATTATTTCCTAAATTAGATTAACTTTTTCCTCTGCCTCTGAGCAGATATAATCTTCTTAGAATGTGAGTCAGTAATTATGTGTATAAACAAATAAATTTTTGCAGTGTTGGAGGGTAAACCAAATATCATGTGCATGCTGTTCAAATGCTCTGCAGTGAGTGACACTCTCACCTAGTGAGCCAGTAACTCTGAGTGAGGTCAAGAGGCTGTATTATTCAAAGGATCTGGTCCATGAAAGAACGATTTTTGGGATTTTGGAATATTTGCATATAATGAGGATCTTGGGAATGAGACACAAGTATAAACTCAAAATTCATTTATTCTTCATGTGTACTTTATACAAAATAGCATACACAATTGTAGTAATTTATGTGATATTTTCAGGATGCCTGCATTTTACTTGAGATCAGATGTGGGATTTTCCATTAGTACATGTTACTCAGAAAGTTTCAGATTTAGAGTGTTTTGAATTTCAGACTTTTGGATTTAGGGATGCTCAAGTTTTCAATTTATAGTAAGTACAAACAAGGAGAATGACTTACAGCTTTTCATATTTTCTACTTCTTGTATTATTGAATAGGCAGGTTGGGAATTTATTGGAATATTGGAAGTGTGTTCTTCAGTCCTCGTTGGGGTTCCTGAAAGACAGAAGACAGCAAAGGGCTCTAGAGGAAACCCCAAGGTCTTTTCTCTCACCTATCTCTTTATCTACTCAGCCTAACCATCTTCCAGGGACTTTTATAGGAGCTTTTATGGGGGAATAAAAGGCTCCATGATCCAGGTCTACCTTTGAGGTGCTCACTGGCTACACATGGGTGAGTGGAAAAGCCCTCTCCATGTAGGCAACCATGATGACCCTGTGGGATAGGTCAGGTGTATGCTGCAAATGATTACCAATTAGCCCTCTGAAAAAATAGTTTAATTATAAGTTTTACTTGCACAAAGCATGTTGTATGCATAAGTCTCTTTAAACTCCCTAAAGCAAGGTGATAACCACAGATGCATTGTTGCATCTGTGCTGACCGCCCCAGTTCATAGCCATCCTCTCCTTGCATTGCTGAGTAAGTGTGGGTCTGATGTAAATGCTAATGGGTATTGTCTTTTATGATATGTTCAATGAAAGTGAGACAGTAAACGCTGGAACATCACCCTTTCTTTAGTGACATGAGATTTTTGCTGAATTGGATGAGTCTCTGGGCCAGTCCCTAGCTAACAATTTACCAGAAACAAGGTATCTTGCTCCTACTCCGTATCAAAAGCAGTTGAATAATTGTGATAAAGACTATATGGTCTATAAAGCTCAAGAATTTTATTTTCTGGCCATTTATGGATAATGATAATCCCCGATGTAAACAGTCTTAAACCAATAAAGTGTATCCTTTTTTCTAGAAGTTTTTCATTTCTGTGGTGAAAATACCATGGCTAGTAAAGCAATATCTAAGTGCAGGGTTGGGAAGAAGGTGGACCAGCCAACCCTGTGTAGTATTCCTACCCCAACAAAACTCATGGTTATAAATATTTCCCAGAGCATTGGTAGCAGGAAATAATTAGGAAGTGCTAACTGCTAAATGATGATTACCTTTGGTTTTAATATAGTTTGTTTAGTCATTAGTTTATATAGTCTTTTTTTTCTTAATGACTATGTGTCATGTAAAACCTTTTTCCTGGAGAGATGCAAATGCATGTCTGTTTACCTCAGATGACAGACCAAAGCATGATAGTACCAGAATCCAGTTTTGGTGAGCTAATGAAATTTTGGGGGGAATATCTACAAAGCATGGGTGAGGGGTAGCTTACCATAGCATGGGTGACCCAAAGGCACCACTACAGAGTCCCACCCCATCCTGGGTGGTGACATCCTGTTGTTGTTCAGTCTCTGATGTTAATGGGGACCTCAGTCTGAAATACGCAGGTCCCCACAATGGACTATAGGAACCACTTTATCAGGGACTGATGTCTCCTGTATCATCTGAGGCTATGTAGCCTTGTCTCAGATGCTGTAGCATGTACACTGACTATATCTGTACCCACGTTCCACAGCCTCACAAGCCAGGCTATGACGATTTCTTTCATGTCCTCTATAAAATTAAAAGCCTCTTATAAACATTACTAAGAGCAGAAGCACATTTATGAAATTGTGAATTTTTTACCTTAGAAATTTAATAACCTTTAATAATTATATCGTCTTTAGTTTAATATTCAATTATTCCTGAATCATAAATTTAATCTTTCATCTAAACTTTTTATTTCACCTTTCAAGTTAGAAGTATGTATTTTCTCTTTCATATCTCTATCCAAACCCAGTTGGGTTAGGAGGAAATGGCCCTGTCTTTTCTAATATTATGGGAAAAGGTAACTGGGTCTGCCTTTTAATGATCTCCAAGCCTGTCTGTCTGTCTGTCTAGACAGCTATCATTTTCCCTTCAAGAGTTAAGAACCTAAAATCATTTAGGAGATGGGTGTCAATTTGATCTAGCTACTTTTGGATTAAGAGGTTTTAGGGTCTAAACTCTTGTTGACTTTGAGGACACTCAAAGGGACACTCAAGGGGTACCCAGATAGATGAAGTAAGACTGTTGTAGGATCATCTGAGGGTGGATTGATAAAACTGTAAGACTTTGTAAAGGTTCTCATTGTCTGACTGAATACCCGGAAGATCAGTTAAAATCTGTCTTGTATTTTGAACATTTGTGTAACATTTAAATGAAACTTAAGCAAACAACAACAACAACAACAATCCCACAAATGTTTTAAATAAATATTGATTTTGTTAAGATTAATTTTTCTCAGTACTTTGAAGCCCTACAGACATTTTAGAAAATACAAGTATAATTGACTTTTAACCATGGTATCATGAAACATGCATGCCAACATAAACACATTTACTAATTTAATAGCAAAATTGGGTCTTAATTACATTTTAGAACTATCTTTTAAGCAATCTTTTTATCTTTTAAGACAGAAAATACAGCAAACCAAACAGTTCCTATGTTAACCCTTTTTACCATAGGTGTCTTTAAGGCTCACAACCTTTTAATTAGGATGGATATACATATATACATATATAAAGGTATAATAAAAATTATATTTTTTAAAATAAAAACTCAGATATAATTAGAAAAGGTGCGAATGTGGGCTGGAGAGATGACTCAGCAATTAAAGACACTTGCTTGCAAATCTTGTAAGCCTAATGGTATAGGTTCTGTTCTCCAGTGCCCATGAAATCCAGAGGCACTAAGTGGCACATGCATCTGGAGTTTATATGCAGTGGCAGGAGACTCTGGTTTGCCCATACTCATTCTCTTTCTCTCTTCCTGTTTCTTGTAGTTTCTATCCCAAATAAATAAACAAACATAAAAAAGCAAAGGTATAAATGAAAACTTAGGAAAGAGCTTTACATGAATATTGTGTTTTAACAATATTATGTAAAGCAGAGCAATAAAACTTTTCCCAGCAGTCTGACAACCTGCGCCAGGGTGATGGAGACAGACACCAAGAATACACAAAATGTTACAAAGCAGAAAACCAGAAGGAAAAGGAAAGGAAAGGAAGGAGGGAAGCTGGGAGATTCCTCAATGTGTCCAGGAAAGATCAGGTTGGAATATGCTGGATGGACCCCTTGCTGAACTCTTTTGGGGGAGTGAAACCTTTGAAGTCTCATTTATCTAAACAGGAGGTAGTTCTAGAGCTCTAGGCTGATTTGGAGCTTGGCTGGTTAGGAAAGGGAGAGGGAAGATGAGGAATTCTGAAATCTTATATTTTGTTTTATTAAAAATTAGTAAAAACCATATATCCATACTCTTTATGTGTTTTGAGATAAGTAAACCTAAGGGCAAATTCTGCTGTTATAGCTGAACTGAAATTGTTTCCAACATCATTGCCAAATATATTTTAAAATAAGTTTCGTAAATCTTCATTGTAAAATTCTGCTGAACCAAGGAAGACAAATGTTGTCTGTAGACAAATTATTCTGAGGGTGTAGAGAAGTGTAATGTATTGGCTTAAAAATCTTTGTTTTTCTTAAGGAGTTGGAATTGTTTTAACTTTCAGGAGCTGTTAAAGATTGGCAGATTACCTTGCTGACTGCTAAAGCAATGATATTTGGCAACTAGACAGCCAAGTTCGGGAACAGAAGACCACTGACTTTGAGAAGGGCTTCCCTGGACCAGGCTTTATGCTGAATAGTTTGCTTCATTTCCACTGTGTATTGAAAGAAGCCAGCAGCCAGGAGTAGGGAGTGAGTTGAAATAGGGAAACCTCAAGGAAAGGCGTATGCCTTAGGCTTTTCTCAGACAAGGTGCATGGAGTCTGGAATTTGAGCTTCTGGGATAAAAGGTGTTGATTTCCAGCACGCCCTGGCATATTCCCATGGGAAGAGAAGTAGTGCCACTGAGTCGATGCTTAATCATGTGGCTGTCTGGGGCAGGTGTGAAAGCTGCTGCTCCATTCACTGCACACATACTTTGTTGAGAGCATCCGTGTACCAGATGCCAGGACCTGTTACTTTATATACTTTGCATCTCGCCTGGGCAAAATTATGGTTCCCTTTTACAGATAAGGCACGGGAGCTGCAGAGGGTCACCTGGCAAGTAGCAAATGCAGGGTTTCTTTCCAGTAGCACTGCCCAGAATTGGAATGGTTCAAGGGACGGGCCATTCGGTGTGGTCTCTGCTAACACTAAGCAAGAGAAAGTGCACTCTGCCCATGGTAAGCTGTTTCATTTAGAAGGTGTAGCAGTTACCTTCTTGTTGCTAGGACAAAACACCCAACTAAAAGCAGCTCATGGGAGGAAAGGATTTATCTCGGGCTTTACAGTGTTGGCTAAGGAAGCATGGCGACTTTTCAGCAGCAGGCCAGGAGTGAACTGGCTCTGAACATCCACTAGGCTGGACTATCCAATCCCAAGCATCACACCTCCTCCAGCAAGACTCCACCTCCTGAAGGCTGCACCAGCTGGAAACTAAGTAGGAAGCTTAACTATGGGGGGACATTTTACATTTATGTCATTACAGAAGGGGACCCTCCCTAAATTTTTTCACAACTTTGCACACAGGAAGAGAGGGGAAGTGCCTTTCTCCTGAGCCAACCAGAGTTCCTTCCCTGTCCAGACCTCTCCCTCCCTGGTGTTGGCTCTTCTCCTCTTTTCTGCCCATCTTTCCTGATTCTAGATGCAGTGTTCATTTCCTTCACTCCTGGAGGACACTAGGTCCATGCTTACATAAGGAGAGAGAGGGGAGGAACTCATTGAAACCATAAGAAAGTAGCCCACAGGGAAGGAAATGGCAGTTTTTGCTAAGTTTCTCCTTCATAAGAAAGGAACACAAATGAATTTTATTTCTCTTCTTTTGTAAGAAACTTTGTATGGCTACATCATGTGTTGGTTCCATCTTCCCTGCCTCCATTCCACTGAGGGCCCTCCTTACTGGGATTGCTGGTGTCATGGTTTGATCCAGGTGTCCCCCACAAACAAATGAATGTGTTCTGATAGATCGATCCTCAGCTGATGGCAGTTTGGGTTTTACAACCTCTATGAAGCCGTGTTGTTGGGGGCGGGCTTATGGGGTTATAAGCCAGCTTCCCCTTGCCAGAGTTTGGCACACCTTCCTGCCACTGTTTGCAGTGCTGTGGCAGAGGTGATTTCCAGCCCTCTGCTCATGCCATCATTTTCCCTGCCAGGATGGAGTCTCCCCTCAGGTCCGTAAGCCAAATAAACCCATTCCTCAACAAGCCGCTTTTATTTGGGTTCTTTCTGCACAGCAACTAGAATGCTGACTGCAACAGCTGGTATTCATCATGTAGTTGTGGGTTATGAGTTGTGAGAGCAGCATGTTTTTGCCCATGTGTGTGTGTGTGTGGGGGGGGTTGGAAATGCCTCTGGATATTCCCTCCCAAGCTGTGGTTCCTATATTCTTTCTGCCTTCCCCTTCCACAAAATTCTCTGAATTTTGGTGGGTATGTTTTAAGTCTGTTTTAGTGTTGAGCTCTTGGCAACTCCTGGATTTCTGCCTTGGGGTGTTTTGAGTCTCCTCAGTGTTTATCTCAGTCACCCTGGCGCAGGTTGTCCGTCTCACTGTGGAAACAGCATTCTTGCTCACTTTACCAATTCCTCTGTGGTTTCACCTGGGCCATAGTTAATTTTTCTGTTCTTGACTCAGCAAAGTGAAATTTTCTGCCTCCTCCACAAAATGAGGCTGAATGGGGGCCTAGTACTGGCCATCTTGGGCTAGGAAGAATTTGGGGAAAAATGGATCATGGATAGGTGGAACCATGGTGTGTGATTTTGCTGAAGTGAAAATCAGTCTAGCCTCTGTGTTTAAGCATGTGGCTCAGCTTCTTATTTTGATTGGTTTGGAAGTTCTAACAAGAGTGCAGTGACTTCTGTTCTCTTTTCCTGAAAGTTGTCCTCCTGCATTGGGGAGGGCCGTCCTCTTTGACTTCATGTACAGCGTTAGGGGGTCTGTACGCGGAGTGGTGAGGGAAGAAAGGCGCTCCACTTGGCTGGCTGGATGATCAATGGGATGACAGAAGTCACAGCCAGATCATCCTCACATCTCTGACTCCTCATTTTGTTTTGTGTTCCTTTCCTTGAAAAACCTACCACCCTTTCAATCACACTTGCCAGACTGTATAACCCACTGGCCCTCCAAAACCAGGATCTTCCTTCTAGGTGGGTAGATTGATGCAGACAACAAGAAATCTTGGGTGGTGGGCAAAAGAATAGTTTCACGTGGTCAAAGGTTTCAAAAGATTGGCTTCCATTGTGACGATGTTGTTGTGGTTTGGAAATCAAGGACTCCATCCCCAGCTTCTGTTTTGGTTGTGTGGGGCTTGAGGTTGCTAAAGGAAAGTTGAAGGACTGGACTATTGATGCCCTTAGAGGCAGGATAGGAATATAAGGTGACAAGACTTTCATGGGGTCCAAATGAGGAGTGGTCTGCAGGCCAAAGGGTGGTGCATCCAACTCCTGGAGCTCTTCAGTGAGTTGAGTAGCAACAGAAACAGCAGGGAAATTCTAGTCCACCAAGTCTATGAGCTTATACGAACTTTAGAGGAGTTAGTGTGGTTAAATCTAGGGTTATGACAAAAAAAAGAGGCATTACATTTCAGTGTGAACTATAAACAGAATGAACTGACTGACCTAATCAAGTGCTAAGCATTGGAAATGCAGATTCATGGGAAAGAAAAAGCCATGCAGAGGTTATGGTGTCCATAAGAGTAATCAGAGCTTTTTTGAAATCTGTAAATGCCCCATCAGTCACCAGAGACAGAGCCAAGGAGGGTCTAGACAGCTTTGGAATATTTCTGCCTGAGAGACAAAATCCAGTCTCCCCTTGCCATTCCCTGCTTCCTTCCCCTTTCTTTCCTCTCTTCCCTTCCTTATTTCTTTCCATTTCTTTTCCTTTATCCATAACTCTCCTTTCCCACCCTCTTTATTTACAATAGTAACAGGCTCAGCCAGGCCATGCTTCTCACAGTCTCTTCAATGGCCTGGTCACCCAGTCCCCAAGATGTAGCATGGTGTCTCCTTGGGCAATCCATCATATTGCTGTTTTAAAAATAATTTCATTTACTTATTTGCAAGGAGACACAGAGAAAGAGAGGAGCGGATGGGAAGGGAGGAGAGAGAAAGAGCACACCAGGGTCTCTATCCATTTCAAATGAGCTCCAGATGCATGTGCTACTTTGTGCATCTGGCTTTACATGGGTACTGGGGAATTGAACCCAGGCCATCAAGCTTTGCAACCAAGTATCTTATCCAGCCCCAGCATATTTTTTTGTTTTTTTGTTTTTAAATTATATTTTTATTATCCATAATTAGATACACTAAATGAGCAAATAATATGTTGGTATCCCCAATTCCCCGATTTCCCTCTTCCCTGTCCTCAATCAGCTGGGTATCCTCCTCCATAGGCAAACTGGCTCAGTCCATGGGGTAGGGTGTTATGGATAGCCTAGGAGTCAATCAGGTTCCACCCCCCCCTTTGTATGTTGTTACTGAGGGGGCCATGTCTCTGGATATTCTCCTCCACCATGGCTCTTACAATCTTTCTGCCACCTCTTCTGCTCTGTTCCCTGAGTCATGGTGGGTGAGTATTAAGGCTGCTTTATTGTTGAGGGCTTAGGGGCCTCTGTACTTCTGCTTTAGGTTGTGTTGAAAATTGTTGGTGTCTGCCTCTCTGGCTTATCCTGGGTTGACTGACTGGCTGTGGTTATAGGTCTCTTGCTTATCCCACCACTCCAGTAGGTCTGTGGTGGCTCATCTCTTGCCAGGATGTCAGCTATCAGTCTATGGCTCATTGGTAGGGTTGGAAAGGCTATACAGCTCTCTCACTGCCTTCTGAAATATACAAACAGAGAACCCATTGTAGAGTGATATCAGTATAGGTTAACTGAGATACACATTTCTGAATTGGCTAGCGGGTTCTTTTTGCAAACAGTCACTGTTTGCTGTGGGTATGGTTTGGGAAGTGAGTCTTCTGAGCTGGAGTCCTAAACCTGGCCTCACTGAGGAGTTCTGTAATGCAGGGATTGGTGGCAGTGGGTCTGAGAGGTTGGACAGAGGGCCAGGGAAGCTTCCCTGGTTGCCTCACAGAGCCTGCTAGGCTACACAGCTCAGATTTCGCCAGCCCTGGCATCTGCCCGGAGGCCCAGTCCCTATTTTGAGAAGCAGTCACAATGAGGTTATCTGGTATCATATTTTTAATGGAGAATTAAAGGTACCCAATGCTTGGCTATTTTCCTTTGTCTGAAACTCTCCTATTGGTCCAAAAATGTCCATATCAAAACATGCTGACTTTGGGCTATAGTATCTACATGTATTTTCCCATTGTCTGTCCTTCCTCACAGCTTTGTTGTTGTTGTTGAAGTTACCTTGGATTATACCATCATATTACCCTCATATAATGCTGTTACCATTTTTCTTTAGGCATGGAGGAAAAAAGATTGTGAAGTAGATGGTATAACTGATTTTTTAAGTAAATACATACAGCTTTACTACAATTGTAATGAAGCTTTATGTCCAAATATGGGCCCAGAAACCAGACATTCCTTGTAAGATGAGGGTACAAGGGGCATCTCATGGACATTCTCTCAGAGCTCTGATGTTACCTGAGTCCATGGCCCTAGGTGCTGAGAGCTGGGTTCATTTTCCTGAGAAATTCTCTGAGCTCGGTCTGTTCCCATCAGTTATTGGCACCATGGAAAACCGAGTAGTCAGATTTCACTGCTTTTTAGTTATTTACAAAAGTAAGTAGCAATGGAGCGAGCTTATCAGTGAGAAGCCACGATGTGTTTCATAGTGTATGGCTTTCTATTTAACTACTAGCTCTGCAGTCCTTATCTTAGGGTTCCCACTCAGTTAGGTTCTTTTCTTCACACTTAGGTAGAAGGAACTTGATACCACTCTGTTCCTTTTTTCCCACTAAAGGGAAAAATAAAAACCACACTGTGTGGCCTACTGAAAGCAAATGACTATCCTTAATATTTTCTTGTCTTTTGGATGTGGCACTCCTTGTTTACCTGTGACATGGGACATACTTTGGTTGCCCCCAACAGTTCTATTAGTGGATACAGAGGAAAGCTTTTGACTTTGCAGTAGGATTTTGGAGCTGAATGAGGCCAATTCAGTCAGCATATCTCCTTAGATGCTGATGTGAGACCATAAATAATTTGAATTTCATTTTAATTAAGTACGTAAGATTTTATCCTGGTATGATTAAGAACTTGATTTCTGTCTCTCTCTATATTTTTCTAATCCTCCTTTTGGCATGTGTAGCATTTTCATAGTTATGTGCTGTGTGATTTATTTATGGTGGTTTCCACAGCTACCTATTATTTAGCACCTTTATTCAGTGAACATCTGAATAATATCCCTTGTACTTTCATGAGTGTGGATACTGGTGGTCAAACAGCCAAGGAAGAAATTGAATAAATATTCAGGAAGGGAACATTAAAAATTAATTAATTTCTTAAGCATATTCCTTGCTTCCCAGGTCACAGTTCCAGAGTGGAGGCCCAATTATGGGTGTGAAAATGGTGAAGATGATGAAGTTGATAATGTGCAGACATTTATGGAGGGTCTGGCTAGGCCCTGCAGTCATGCCCCTGTCTATTTTCCTGTCCCAAAAGATGTCTGGACAGATCCCAGAGCCTTTTGTTCAGCATCATCTTCCAGAATGGTCCCATTGTTCAGGTGACTGTGCGTCCAGAGCTAAATCACAGCTCCTGTCAGTGGTCTGCTGAAGTCCCCCTCCCCCCACTCCTACACCCTCTACACAGGCTGACCGACCGCAGCTATGGAGCTGATGCCAGGAAAACTGCCACTTCTTCCACACCTAGCTTCTCTCCCTTATGGCTCCACCTGCTTCAGGTTGTCTCAGGCTAATATGGACAACTCTCCTTATCACCCTTCCTACTCCTTGGACAGGTAGGCAGGAAACAGGGGTGGTTCTGCCCTTTTGCCACTTACGAGGTTTTAGCACTGTTCTCCTAGGCCACCTTGGCCCTTCCTCACTGCAGCCCTGTGTGTGTTTCTCTAGGGCCCTCACCTAGCTTGAGGGAGGCTGGAGACACTGTATGTCCTTATTGGACAGAATGCCAGCCACTGAGGTTCTGGCTCTTTGGTGGATCTTGCACCTTTAGTTCTTAGTTACTGGGGCTCCCCTACCAGCATTGCATGTATGGCGTTCTGCCTCAGCTTGGGCACTGTGGCAGGTGTGTAACACAGACTACCATGCCTCTGCACTGCACTGCAGGCTTAGGCTCTGGACACTGAGTGCACTGAGCATGGGCTGTAAAGCACGGTGTCATTTAAGCGCTGTCTCATCCATGGCAAAGGGGTAGCCATTATTCCCAACATGCAGAGGGCAAAGGCAGGCAACAGGAGGTTAAATACAGTGGTGTGTTAGATCATGCACTACTTTCCAAGTGGTGCTGAGACTTGAACCCAGCCCAGTGTTAATCTTTTACACAGTCATTTCCCCAACTCTCACTTTTAGTCCCCACTCCCACTGTGGGACACTGTGGCAGCAGGTCCTGTGTAGTGGTTTGATTCAGGTGTCCCCCACAAATGAAAGTGTTCTGAATGCTGGATCTCCAGCTGATGGCAGTTTTGGAATTAAAACTTTTTTGGAGATGTGTTGTTGGGGGCAGGATTATGGGGGGTTATAGACAGCTTTCCCTTGCCAGTGTTTGGCACAGTCATTTGTTGCTATTGTCCACCTGATGTTGTCCAGGAGGTGATTGATGTCCACCCCTCTGCTCAGGCCATCATTTTCTCTGTCATCATAGAGCTTCCCCTTGAGTCCATAAGTCAAAATAAACCCATTCCTTCCTTCAACTGCCTTTGGGTTCTTTGTCACAGCAACAAGAAGTTGACTAAAGCATCCCGTGAGTGTCCTTTTGTAACGGGGATTTGGCACAGCGGATAAATACATGGGGTTTTACTGCTACATTTTCCCCTGAGTTCATGTCCTTTAATGCTAAAGAATGAGACACTTGGACAGAATTATTTTTCTTTTCACACGTTTATTCTAGATTAAAATCAGTTAAGGGAAGTGGGAATGGGATAGGTGAGCAGCCCAGTCACCACATGGTCTGTGAGGTTTATAAATCATCATCAAAAGTGCACAGAATCACCCAAAAAGTGAAAAAACGGAAATAGCACTCATGTTAAAGGGAAAATTCTCCCCCACCACCATCCAGGTAATGAGATCAGAGAGGGGAAAGGGCTCAACTCACCAGCCCGGTCTGCACACCTCCAGCCCAGCAGTCAAGACAGGAAAAAAGCACGAGTCCCAAGTTCAAGTCAGGACTTTTAAAGCTTTCTTTGCTGGGGGAGTGGCAAGGCTCCGGCCTGGGAGCGTCCTTGATAGCTTGACATGAGGTCACTGTGTGAGGCCATGCCCTCTCTACCTGTGGGAGGGGTCTTTCTCCTAATCCCTCTCACTTTGTATTTTCACTCTTTCATTCACTAACCCATGAGGGATTGGTAGAGATGGACCACTGGAATTGGAGACCACTTTGTTCAGAAACACCAAGATTTATGTCAGAAATGATACGGGGTATGGTGGATGTGGCACCCGGCGTCCAACGAACGCCAGACACTTGATCCACCATGAGGCATTGTATAAGGAAGGATGGCTGGAGAGAAATGTCCCAGAGAAGCTCAGTCTAGCTTGTGAAGATAAGACTCATGTACAGATGAAGAAACTGGTGGAGGAGAGGCCTCAGTAGACTACACCAAGGGCCTAGAGGTGAGAAGAACATAGCTGAGTACCAGTGGAGCAGGAGACAGGGAAAGGTATTAATCTGTGTTGTGGCTGAGTTGCTATCACAATGGCACACGGTGGACTTCCAGAGAGAAACAGGAGGGGGAAGGAGTGGCTGGAAACCTGCAGATAATGAAGCAGAGGTGGGGACAGGAGGTAGGACTGCTGCTGTGCTGAGAGCTCTTGGCTGGGCATCATTAGAGCTTAGAGCACACTCACACTGTCTTGGGTTGGTGTTGTGGGCACACTTTGTAGTGCAGAACATTGGAGGAGGTGAGCCACTTCCTGTGGTCTGGAAGAGGCCTATTCTGTCCTTCCCTGGGGCTAGATGAACCCTGCTTCTCCAGGGGACGAGAGAGGTGGATCAGAACTCTGGGAGTTGCCAGCCAGCTATGTAGTCAATTCAGGTAATACTGTAGTATAAAAAGGTAAGAGGTGAGCAGCCAAAGGTAGGGGAGAGCTGGAAGGAAGTCAGGACCCATGGCTGCAGGAGAACTGAGAGCCCACTATGTTCATGAGCATGTCTGCTTGTGTGTGTGCATTTAGCAGCTTCCTTTGAGATCCTGGGACAGGGCTGTTTGGTACAACCAAACATATCTTTCAGGCTTGAAGTGGCTCATAAAAACTTTGCTGTAAGAAAATAAAAAGCTTCTGGGTGTATGTGTAGCTTTGGGAAGAAGAAAAGAAAAATTTAAAGTTGGGGCTGAGAATGTCGCTCGGTTGGTAGAGTGCTTGCCTAGCATGCATGAAGTCTTGGGCTTAATTCCCAGCACTACATAAACCAGGTGTGGTAGCACGTGCCTAATGGAGATAGGAGGATCAGAAGTGCAAGGTCATCCTAAACTACATAGTGAGTTCTAGGTCAGCCTGAGATACGTGGAACTCGGTATTACAAAAGAAAAAAGAAAATCCCAAATCCTTCAGGAGAAGGTCATGCACTTTGGCAGAGTTGATGGGGAGAACTGCTGTGTGCAAATTGAGCAAAACTTAAGTGCACAAAGCAGGCTGTGTTAGGACAGCTGAGCTGGCTCTCTAAGAATAATTAGGCTTTCTCCCCAAGGAAATGCCTGCCAGCTCCTACCAGGATTGAACTCTCTCTGGGAGGAAGAGCTGGTTGCTGCCAGACACCTCATCCTGTCCAGCTCTGCTCTTGCTTTGCATTTTCTGGCCTCAGAGGGGTTGCATCACTGAGCAAGGGAACAAAGGCAATTCTCTTGCTGTCATTCTGCAAAGGGCCTTATGATCTCATTGCTGGGAGCCCAGGCAGTAGTTTCAGCATCTGGCCTGTGAGGGGCTGCGTCAGGTGGCACTCATGAATAAGTAATGGCTGGATCTGGGTGAGGCTGTGCTCCTCTGCCAGTTCTGACCAAGCAGAGTGCTTTCTGTCGATTCGCTCTGGGAACTGCCTTGTCTACAGTAGAAAGCCACTAACTCATCTCTCAGTGGGGTAACAGCTGGGAATGTATACAAACATTGCCTGGTTTGGAAAGCAGTAACATTTCCCCTCTAGTTTATTTCAGTTCATTTGTTAAAAATGTTCAAACTTCAGTCAAGCAGCAATGACTGTTTTTGAAAGGAGACACTCCTTTTCTGTAGTAGCAACTCTAGTTTTTATCTGATCCTCAGGGCAGGAGCTGCCCTACTCAGACCCAGGGAAGGTGGAATATTTGCTAATAGCTAAGTCCACACCTGTGGCCTCTTTCTTAACTTAGGAGATGGATAATAGCTGTGGGACTTGGCTCTCAAATGTTCCTCTTTGGGTATGTGCTTGATGTGCAGTGAGATAGCAGTGTTCCCATACATACTGGCCACTGAGTTTAGAGTTTACTGAGATAGCTCTTGTTATTGTGTCTCAAAGAATTGTATCGGGAAAGCTAATCTTCTATGTTGAATTATGTTGAAAGCTTCTCCTAACCCAGGACAAAACTGCAATTCTATTATTAATAGGATTTCTTAGTTTCAGTGTATTGACTGAGTAAATGAGCATTCATTGTATTTCTTGAGAAGCAAGCTAATACTCTATCCTTACAAAAGAGGTGCTGTAAAGGGAGTTTTGGGGTTCCTTGCCAATACACCAAATAGGCCAACACACCAAGTTTAGGGTACCCCAGATTCTTGTCTTATGAATTACATCCATTAATGTGAGGCTTAGAGAGACTTTATTACATTAAGAGAAGGAAAGAGAAGAAAATACAGAGAGCTCCTGGCAGGAGAGGGTAGAGAGCCCACATGGGAGTAGGAGTTGAGATCTCTCCCCCATCTCAGCCCAGCCAGGCTGAGACAAGGGGCGTTTACCAGAGCAGGGAGGTGGGCCACTTACTGAAGTCTGTAATGGCCTTCTCTTTACTTTGCTGGGGCTAGATGGGACCTGCTTCTCCAGGGCAAGAAAGAGGTGCATCAGTACCCTGGGAGTTGCCAGCCAGGTATGCAGTAATTCAAGGAATCCTGTTTAGGAGAGGAGAAAACCCAACAAGAGAGCTCTGCCCACCTGATAAGCATCTATTTATAATCTTACTGTGGTGGACTTTACCTCAAACACTGGTGAGTCTGAGAGGAAGCTGATTGGTCTGGGCTCAGGGGGCTGGATCAGGAAGAGATGAGCACACCTGAGTAGGAGTTGAGAGAGAGCTGACTGGATCAGGTGCTAAATTCCAGTTCTGCTGGAGCAGGTGGTGTTGCATCTATGTGTTCTCCCCTAACTGGCTACCTAATTAGTTCCCACTCAGTTTTTCTTTTACTACCAAAGAGTAAAAATCCTTGTCACTAGCCACCATCACTGAACTCTGCCTATTTCCTCATCCATGCTAGGACTTCATAGGAGTCAACTCATGGAATTCTCAAGCAAACCTGGTCAGAAAAAAACTGAAATTTCCTATGAATTTGCAGTGGTTTATCCAAGGCTTGGCTGTGTCTTAGCTAGGTTCAGCCTGATAACTTGGTGACTATATAGCTCAGAACCTCAGTGAGCGGTTGGGTTGCAGTTCTGTGAATGTCCTGGGGCACCCACCTGTTGCTTTGAGATGTTATGTTCACTGTCTCAGTACTCAGCTATTCTGCTAACCAAAGTTTGAATGTAGCCATAGCCTACCTCTTTCGTACATACATATTCTAGCCCTTACTTATCTAGATCATATCTGTGGTTTCTTGTTTTGTTTTTAAAGGCAAAGACAGTAGTGGTAACTTTGGCAAACTTTGCCTGATTTCTCTTTTCCCAAATTAGAAGGTATTCATTCTTGTCTTGAATTTGGGAAACGCTGAGTTCTGAGAAAAGTTATTATGGGGATATCCTGGGGTCCCCATCATTCATTGTGGTTTTCAGAAATTAAGTATACGTGAAGAACCCTGGGAACACCATGTTTGGTTAGGTGCTCAGAGCAATCTTTGGCCCTACAGGCACTGAAGAGCCCTTGGGACCTTGACCAGGACCTGTCCCAGCTCAGCTACCTGTCTGCCATGGTCTGAATTTAACCTTCCATCTCCCTGAAAATCCCATTCTTCCTCCATTTCCTGAGACAGTTGAACTTAGTCCTGTCATTCTGTCTGAGCCACGTGGAGTTTTCAGGGGTACCATTTCTGTTGACAAGGTTTGTTTAAAGAAGAGGGGTGTGTCCAAGATTGTGTCTTAAAAAAAAATGACCCTTGCCCAGTCTATTTTCTCGCAGCTACTCCAGGACACCACCATGCTGGGACATGGCACAAGGTCTGTATTTCACATTAGCTTGTTAATTACCCCAGGTAGTTTGGTTTAAGGAGACAGTGCCTTCCTGTTAGCTCCTTGGCAGGAGCAGGTCATCCCTGGCAAGACTTACTTCTTCTGAGCCCTCAGCTGAGCCTTTTTTTTTTTCCTCACAAAACTCTTGATAAAGTGGGATGCTCTCATAGTTTCAGGCACTCAAGAAGCTGAGGAAAGAGAATTATCATTCATGTTCAGTAGTTCAATGCCGGCCCGGGGGGAGGGAGACAAAGCCTCGTAGACTATCTGTCATGAGGGCTCAGGTTAAAAGTTTCATTTGAACACTCACATGGCATGTATTACAGTACCTTTTTCTTTCCCTACCTAATTTCCCTGTAACTTCTCCTACCTTCCTTCCCTTCTTCTTATGCTTCCCTTTCTACATTTTCCACAGATTTTTAGGAAAGCTCAAAGTACCTCCAAGCTGGACACTATACCGTTGCAGTTACTTTTGCTCCTTCTCCCAATAAAGTTGTGCCAGATGGAAATATTCTGAACTCTGTGACTCCTTCATTCTGCTCTTAAGCTTTTGTAAGCTCAGTGGCACACCTGATCTGAGAGTCTGAAATCCTCTAAAATCCAAAATATTTTGAGAATTAACTTGACACCATAAATGGAATTTCCAAGACCATGAAACCTTTTTTTCCATGCATAAAATTAGGTAAAATGTTGTATAAATTGGCACTGAGACTATGTGAATGAGGTTTATATGAAACATGGGAATTTCTTGTGATGTCTTGAGTCCATCCCTAAGATACTACATATATGTTTCAAAATCTGAAAACACCTGAAATCTAAAACACTTCTAGTCCTAAGCATTTTGGATCATGGATACTCAATCTGTACCCATAAACATTAAGAGCAATGTGCTACATATTGAGACTGGACACAGCATTAATAAAGCATCTCCTGCCTTCCATTAAGGTTCAGTGATAAGAGAAATGAGGTGTACCTATCTTTCTAGGGATTACTAATAATGCCCCATGTCCAGAGCATGGTGTCCTCTGCTTGTATACCTGATGTCACAGACCCAGAGCTACTGAAGTACGGTCATTGAACCCATACACACCCCATGCATTGTTTGGACATGGAATTGTTTCCTTTAAATTATTATATATGTGTGGGTGTGTTTGCTGCTGGAAACAAACTCCAGATGCATGTGGCTTTTTGCATCTGCCTTTATGTGGGTACTAGGGAATTTAACTTGAGCCAGCAGGCTTTGCTAGCAAGTGCCTTTAACTACTGAGTAATCTCCCCAGACTAAGAAATTGTTTTCATGTGTCATTTTCTAATATGAACTTATCTTTCTGTATATAGTATTTTGTAAAAGCATAAACTGATAAATCTGTCAGCATATGCACTGTAGATTTCTATAGGGTATTGATTGCTTTCTGAAATGAAATAAAAATTGTAGCCATAATCATGCCTTTTAAATCTTTATTCTAAAGAATTGAATAAAGAATGAAATATTCTAAAGAAACTTCCATTGCCATAAGCATAACACATGCTTAGATGTTAGGATTTAGCTGGTAAGTGATGGATCCAAGGTATTTTAATTTCACTCTGAGGGTTTCAGGCTGAGTGCAAATATGTGCAAACCCTTGATTTTAGCCCGAGAATTCCCAGTCATGCATCTCAGAGGTGTGGCCTTCAAGAGAGCAGAATGTGCATTGGAGAATAGGGTGAGGGCAGAGTACAAGGATGTTCAGGCAGATGGATTCCTTTGGGATTTTCCTGCAGCCATAAACTTCTAGCCAGTTGCTGGAAGAGTGGATGAGATTAGAGAGACATTGAAGACCAGGGGTCAGTGCAGAAATCTAGACTCCACAGGTGAGGCTATCAATTACAGCCTGATGGAGATCAGAGGTACATGATACCATGGAGTTGGCAGATCCAGTCATCACCGTTGGAGCCACCTCCTGCTTGACTCTGTTCTACTAAATTAGAAAAAAAATGTATGTCTCCAAAAAATGATCAGGTAAACACATAAACATGGGCTTTCCTCCCATAAAGCAACTTTGGGAAACCATTCAGATTTTCTGAGCTTCTAGCTGGACTAAAAGCTAATTAATGTGTCTCTAGCCCATTTCTCTTTATTTTGATATTTTCATCTCTAAAATGGGATGCAGCTGTTCTTGAAGGAGAATGAACAACATTGGCATTGGAATTTCAGATGCTAGAGTCAAATTATCTGTGTTTCTCTCTACTTCTCTGTGCCATTAAGAAAGTATGCCCCCAACTCTATTGCCTGAGGAGGAGTAGTTTTTCCTTACCAGAGTAGCATAGGTATCAGTATATGAATTAATAATTTGCCCTCAGATAGTATACTACATTTGAATATTTTATTCTTTATTTTTTTAAAACATAGGGTCTCATATAGTCCAGGTTGGCATGGACCTTACCACCTTCCTTCTTCCTTCCTCAGCCTTCTCAGTGCTGAGATCACACTAACCCTGAGTGTGTTTTTTATTTCTGTAAAGAAAAAGTAAATAAGCATAGAATATATAAAAATGTAGTATACAAATTATAAAAATTATGATATAAATCAAAGAATTTTATCAAGAACAAGTTAATTTATCTCTACTTATCATAGAGTATCAGACCTCAGAGATATTTTGAACTCTGGTATTAACCAGTGATAGGAATGTTGGTCATTTTACAGCCTCTTAACCTCAACCACTGTTTGTTTATTTTCCACATTTCTAAATGACCTCTATCATTTTATAGTTAAATATATACAGGTACTTTAGAAAATTAAGAAATATATAAAAATAAAATTATCAAAGTGTGTGTCGTGCCTGGCATCACGTAGAAATCATCAGTGATCACTGTGTAATGCCTTTCTAGACTGTTTTATCATCTACTGCTATAATGTGGACCTCTGTAAAAAGGTTTTCCTAAACAAATACATTGAAGCTTGTTTTTCCCCAAAATCTGTATTAAATGTATTTTCTCTTTAAATTTTATATATATAGTTAGACATATTTAGTTCCAGTATAATATTGTAATTTATTGACATTTTTATTGATTTGTATATATGTGTTATATATTTGACTTGTTAATTGCTTGGTATATATGGATACATTATGTGTTGGCCACTGGAAATTATATCATTATACTCATATCTTTAATTGTCCCACAGTAGAGGTTTTGTCTGTTTGTTTCTTCAGGATGGATTTCTAGAAATATTATTCTGAAGGTCTTTGAAATCTCAAGCCAAAATGCTTCCCAACAGCCCACTGTGAAGCCAAGTTTAGAGTGTGTGTGGGTTCTTGTTGCTTTTGTGAGGATTTTCTGGCTAATGGAGAGCAGTGTGGGGAGGAGGTAGGCAGAAGAGGCCCTTGGGAGATATCTAGGTCTAGTTTCCACCTGGCTGATATTGAGCGACTCTGTGCCCTCAGATGAGCTATGAATTTCTGTGAGTTGCACAGTATTTTGAAATATGAGTGAAATACTATTGACTAGGTGGTTATTAGGTGAATTGTGAAGGTTTTTGTAGCATAAGTTTTAATGGGTGGCAGTGCAGAGTAAATACGACTACATTTCTAATAAAATACCCAAGGTCTTTATAAAATAAGGTCATTTTATATCAAGTAGTCCAAATACATATGCATGTATATGTTTTATATATATATATATATATATATATATATATATATATATATATATATATATATATATGTGAGAGTAGTGACAGAGAAAGAGGCAGATAAGAGAGAGAGATAACGAAAGAGAATGGTGCATCATGGCCTCCAGCCACTGGAAATGAACTCCAGACACATGTACCACCTTGTGTATCTGGCTTTATTTGGGTACTGGGGAATCAAACTTGGGCCCTTCTGCTTTGTGGTCAAGTGCCTTAACCACTAAGCCATTTCTTCAGCCCACATATATACTTAAACACACACACACATATGTGCATATATACAAAGTATGACCAGTTGCCTTTCCTTACTATCTGGGTTGAAACAATTACTAAAAATGTATATTAGGCATGTGCCTCATTAGCCTGGGGTTTAGAAATCTACAGGGTGAAATGAGCATTCAAGGTTTGAATGAGGTGAAAGTAAAGATATTAGGACACTACCACTCACTTCCTGTCACTGCCTCATAGCCATTGACTGTGTTGATGGTGCTTGATGGAAGGATAACCTAGCTAGCGTTGGCAAGGCTCAAGACATCCAGTATCTCATTCTGGATCTCAAGCTGGGGCGCGATGGATGTGAGAGCCTTGCAGACCATCAGGGCCACCCACTTACTTAGGTGTGACAAGTCACCATCTACAGTCAGAAAGGGCTGGACCAAGCAAACTCAGCTATACCCATCCATCCCTTGACCGGGGGCATGTGCTGGACATTCTGCTTCCAGAAGTGACATTTTTGGGATATTTCTTTTTAGGAATACTCACTTTCAAAAATGCTTTTTTAATATTACTTTGAACTGGTTTAGTTTTTACTTATTCTGGGAAGATGATATCTGTCATTACTGAACATGCTGATACACTGACTTTAAAAGGACCCTGCAGCTGCAAAGAACTTCTGAAACAAGACATGAATGCTTTTCATAATGAATCATTCTAAAGCAAGTAAGAAATGCTCACCTCGTCCTTCTGTACTGTCATTTTCAGGAGGAAGATGAAGGCCCGTGCCCCACCACCTCCTGGAAAGTCTGCTGCCCAGAATGAACAGAAGCCTCCACATGATGCTGCACTTGGCTCACAGCAGAGCTTGGTCCATACGAAGGAGGCCTTACAGAACAGCCCCTTGGACATCACTGTGGTTCTCCCCAGTGGGCTAGAGAAGCAGAGTGTGGTCAGTGGGAGGTAAGAGCCCAGGGCCTGAGTAGGGGGTTCCTGTGCTCCTCTACATGTGCTGGTGGGAGGAGCTTATGGAGAGTGGGTGTGGGCATATTCATCTTAATTCCATGTTGGGTCTGACCTGGCAAGACTGTATCATATGAACTGGACCTATGTCACATCTTAGGAGATCCTGAACAGTTCTGCGTGAAACCAGCATGTGATAACTGGTCTTGCCAGGCACTCTGTACCTTTAAGGGAGTGAGGACTGCAAGCCCATTCTGTTCAAGATTGGGCTCAAGAAAATGGCAGGGGTGGAGTCTCAAATACACCTCCATGCAGATGACACCTGGCCCCAAAGTTAGTCAAGCTACCTCAGCTGCCACAAGCATTCTGGGCTTTAAACTTCTTCATAGGAAGGTAGCCTCCTGAATAAGACATTTCAAGGGGTACATAAAAGTTGGCACTCAAAGCCCAACTTGTGAAAGAAATTCCTCAGTTTAGTGCCACTATTGCACAGATGGGCATTTCTTGACTCATCTCATACAGGGTGAAATGAGGTCTCTCCACATAGCAGTGTGTTCAGTATTCTTGTGACAACTGTCTATATTGTATATCAGTGGTCTCTACTTTCTCCAAATATCAATGACCAATTTTCCCTGGCAGCTCATGCAACACCTTTCAGTACTACACATGCTACCATCTGGGATCTGGTTACCGTTCTATATCTAGCAGGATCTCTTGGTGTTGTTTGATGACACTCTGTGATTTCTTCAGCAATAGGGTCTTACCTCAGGCTTGGGGCAGGTATTCAAGAGCTTTGACAGAAGTCTGTCATATTTTGGGGACCTCATGGGTCTCTTTGATCAACAGCTCAATGTGGGAAGGAACCAATGACTGGGACAAGGAGATGCAGGCCTGAGCAATTATTCTTGATGTTGGGCTTCCTCCCATTCTATTCATGGCCCCTCTTACCAGGTAGTGTCCTCAGCTTCCTCAAGAGCTTATTGTATAAAAGCAAGGGTTTTATGGAGTCAATTCATTATTAGTTTAGTTTACTGTATAAGTTCCCCCACCCTCCCATTCCTGCTGTGCTCCCATTCCCCCCCAAATTCATTCCATTCCCTATTATAATCTCTCCATTCACTGACAGATTTTCTTAATGTTTCTGTTTAACATGGTTAGGAACCACATTTGAGGGAAAATATGTGGTGCTTGGCTTTCTGCTCTTGTATGTGGTCGCAAAGAATGATGTGCTCCATATCCTTCTATTTTTCTTTAAATTTCATTTTGTCTTTTTTCTTTTCAGCTGTGTCGAATTCCATAGTATATATATACCACAACTTTGATATCCATTCATCCAGTGATGGGCATTTGGGTTGGTTCCAATTCTTTGCTATTATGAATTGAGCTGATATAAACATGGTTGAGCAAATGTCTCTTTTCTTTGCCAAGAAAACTTGGGGTAGATGCCTAGTAGAGGGATATCTGGGTCCACTGGTAGCTCTATATCCATCCTGTTCAGGAGCCTCCACACTGCTTTCCATAGTGGTTGTACAAGTTTGCATTCCCACCATCAGTGTATGAGGGTCCCTTTTCCCCACAACCTCACCAGCATCTATTGTTGGTAGATATTTTTAATGATTGCCATTATGACTGGAGGTAGATGGAATCTCATTGTTTTGATTTGCATTTCTCTGATGATTAATAACATTGAACATTTTCTCAAATGGGAGTTGGCCATTTTTATTTCTACCTCTGTGAATTCCCTGTTGAGTTCAGGTCCATTGTGTGAGAGGGCTGTTCGATAATTTTTAATTTAATCTTTTAAGTTCTTTGTACATTCTAGATATGAGACCTCTATCCATATTGTAGCTGGCAAAGATTAACTCCTGGTTTGATGTTGATCTATTGGCTTTGAGTATGGTATGCTTGTCTGTATAGAAGCTTTTTAGCTTAATGAGATTCCATTGGTTAAGTGATTGTTGCACTTCCTGGGCTATCAGAGGTTTGTTCAGGAAGTTTTTCCCTATTCCTATTTCATACAGATGTCCATGAATTTTTTCTTCCAGGGTTTTCAGAGTTTCAGGTCTTATGTTGAGGTCTATGATCCATTTGGAGTTGATTTTTGTGCATGGTGAGAGGAGAGGGTCTAGTTTCTTGCAAGTTTTTATCCAATTTGTCCAGCACCATTTGTTAAAGATGCTATCTTTACACCAGTTAACATTGTTGGCATCTTTGTAGAATATGAAGTAACTATAGTTGGTTGAGTTTAGGGCAAGGTCTTCAATTCTGTTCCATTGATCTGTCTATTTTTGTGCCAGTACCATACTGTTTTTGTTACAATGGCTTTGTAGTATACTTTAGGTCGGGTATGGTGATACTGCCTGATGTGCTGCTTTTACTAAGGATGGCTTTGGATATCCAAGGCCTTTTGGCATTCCAAATAAATTTGGAGATTATTTTTCTATGTCTGCAAAGATTGAAGCTGGTGTTTTTATTGGTATTGCATTGAATCTTTATATACCTTTTGGAAGCATTGCCATTTTCACGATATTAATTCTACCTATCCAGGAACACGGGAGATCTTTCCATCTTTTCACCTCATCCTCAATTTCCTTCTTGAGCATATTTATGTTTTCATTATAAAAATCTTTCACCTCCTTGGTTAGTGACATTCCAAGGCATTTGATTTTATGTGTGGCTATTCAAAATGGGACTGTTTCACTGATTGCTTTTTCTGTATGCATGTCATTTGCATACAGGAAGGCTATTGATTTTTGTGTGTTAATTTTGTATCTTGCCACTTTGCTGAAAGAATTTGTCACCTTCAGGAAGTTTTGTGATGAAGGTTTAGTAAAATTCAGCTGAGAATACAGCAGGACCTGGACTTTTCCTTCTGGGGAGGTTTTTGTTTACATTATTGAGTTTAAATGAGGTGATAGGTTTATTTTGGTGATTTATCTGCTCTGGGTTTAGTTTTGGTAGGTGGTAGTATCCAAGAATTCGTCCATTTCTTCCAGATTCTCCAATTTTGTGGAATAGAGGTTTTGGAAGTATGTCCTGATGATTCTTCCAATTTCGTTAGTGTCTGTTGAGATCTCTCCCTTTTCATTCCTGATTTGGTTGATTTGGGACTTCTCTTTTTTCTGTTTGGTTAGATGGGCCAGGGGTTTGTCAATCATGCTTATTTTTTTCAAAGAACCAGCTCTTTGTTTCATCTATTTTTAAATAGTTTTCTTATTTTCTAATTCATTGATCTCTGCTCTGATCTTAATTATTTCTTTTCTTCTTGAGCTTCTAGGGTTGGATTGTTCTAATATTTCCAATGTCTTTAGATGGATAGTTAGGTTATTCATTTGGGATCTCTCTGTCTTTGCTATGAAGCTATTCAGTGCTGTCAATTTTCTACTTAAAACTGCCTTCATTATATCCCATTGGTTATGGTATGATGTATTTTCATTATTGTTTGGTTTAAGAAAATTTTCAGCTTCCAATTTAATTTCTGGAATGATCCATTCGTTGTTTAATAGTGTATTGTTCTATCTCCAATAGTTGGTGTGATTTCTGCTTGTTGTCTCATTGTTTATTTCCAGATTCAATGCATTGTGGTCCAATATGATGCAGGGTGCTCCCTCAATTTTCTTGAATTTGTTGAGGCATGTTTGATGTCCTAATATATGGTCTATTTTGGAGAATGTTCCATGGGCTGCCGATAAAAATGTATGTTCTTTAGAATTGAGATGGAATGTTTTGTATATGTCTGTTAGGTCCAGTTGATCTATGGTGTTATGGAGTTCTGTTGACTTTCTGTTTTGATGATCTGTCTAAAGATGATAGTGGTGTATTAAAGTCTCCAACTATGATGGACTTGGAGTTTATTTTTGCTTTGTTTTCCATTAGTTTTTGTTTTATGAACTGTGTTGCACCTCTATTTGGTGCATGCATGTTTATGATGGCGATATTCTCATGTTGGATTGTTCCTGTGATGAGTAAGATGTATCCTTGATTGTCCTTTTGAATTGATTTTGATTTGAAGGCTATTTTGTCAGATATTAGTGTAGCAACCCCTGCTTGTTTTTCATTTCTGTTAGTTTGGAAGATCAACTTTCATCCTTTCACCCTGAGGAAGTTCCTGTCTGTAGAGGTAAGGTGGATTTCTTGGAGGCAACAGCTGGAAGGATCCATATTTCTGATCCATCCTGCTAGCCTGTGTCTTTTTATGGGAGATTTAAGACCATTAATATTCAAAGTTATGAGGCTTGACTCATAGTGTAGGATTTATGGGATTTGATGCCTCTCTTGTTATACTGTCTCCTCTATGATTAATTATTGTGTCCAACTTCTGAATGGCTCTTGAGGTTGGTTACTTGGCTCTTCTGTGTGGAATGTTTCATGGAAAAATCTCTGTAGGTTTGGTTTAGTGTCCATGTAATTGTAAAGCTGGCTTTTATCTTGAAACATTTTCCTTTCTCCATCTATTATGAGGGATACTTTCACAGGGTACAATAGTTTGGGTTGAAAGCCAAAATGACTTAGGCTTTGAAGTACACCATTCCAAGCCCTTCTCTCTTTCATGGTTTCCATGAAGTCTGGTGTAACTCTGATGGGTACGCCTTTATATGTGATTTGTTTTGCTCTTTCTGCTTTTAGAACTCTCTCCTTGCTTTCAATGTTTAGTGTTTTAACTACAATGTGTCTTGGGGAGTTTCTTCTTTGGTCCCACCTGATTGGTGTTCTGTGTGCTTCTTGTATCTGGATGGGATTTTCTTTTGCTAGAATGGGGAAATTTTCCTCAGTAATTTTTTTGAATATGTTCTCTATGCCTTTGTCCTGGATTTCTTCCCCCTGTGGTATCCCCATGATCTGGAGGTTTAGTTGTTTAAGGGTGACCCATAGTTTCCTCATATTTTCTTTGCATGCTCTTTTGAAGTTATTCAATCTTTTGTTATCCTGATCTCTTTCTTCTGCTTTGTCTTCCATGTGTGAGGTTCTGTCTTCCAGGTTATTAACTCTGATATTGAGGGATTTTAGAGATATTTTAAATATCTCCATTTGATTTTTCTTTTCCAATAGAGCTTTTTGCATGGTCTCCATATCTTTGTTGAGTTGAATATTCATTTCAAAGGTTTTCTTACTTAAATTTTCTGGTACTCATTCTTGTATTTGTTTATGCCTTTGTTAAGTTTAGTCAGTTGATTATTGAGTTCCCCTGATTGCTGGTTTACCTTTATTTCATTTACTGTTCTAGCAAAGTCCATCTGTTTTTCCTCCATTATATTGAGCCTGGTGGTGAAGCTTGTGAGCTGATTCTGCACATTTCCACTTATATTACCAATTTTCGCTTCCATTTCCATTAATAATCTGGATATAGACTCCATGCAGAGATGTCATGAACATGTTGTTATCTCCTCCTGGGATTGCATCTGTGCTCTTTGATATTTTCAGTGTGGACTTCCATTGTGGGCCTAGGCAAACTCAGTGTGGGGCTCTCCACTTGTGCTTTCTTCTTACATTGTGATCTGCCCATGCTCACATGAGAGATTGGTTTTACCCAGGCCCTCAGCTGAAGTGGGAACCTTGCACAAGATTGTGGCAAGAACTGGTGAGGTTTTGGCACATGCTCAGTTACTCTGGTGTCAGGCAGTTTGGGGGTGTTCAAACCTTCAGCAACAGTAGCAGGATGGGGGTTGGACATTGTTTGGAACCCGGGGTCAGATTATAAACCTTGCTTAAAAGATATCTGCTCTTTTTTTGTCAATGTGGTATCTTTTTCCCATTTAAACAGTTCTTTAGCAGCTCAGGTGGGCTCATCCTTGCACACGAGTTGTTTTAAAAACATTTGAGCTTTTGTTTATGTTCTAAATAAAATTCCATGGGATCAGGGCTGTCCTAACTAAGGAAGATGGCCAGTCAGGCCTGTAGGAATGATGTTGCCAGTTTCCTGCTTGGCAGCTGGAAGGAGCCCAATGATCCCATTATTTTAATTAGAAACAGAGTGAATAAAAGATCTTTTAAGAATTTGTTCCCTTCACCCCATAGGAACTTCACAAAAGGCTTCTGAGCATTGAGTGTTGGAGGACCATATCACTTCATATAGAAATGAGTCACAGCCACATGCTTCACAAAGCTCAGGAGCTGGTGAAGAGAGAAGCATTTTCTTTTCATGATAAAATAAATTTTTCCCCAGTGTTCAGTCTTGTGATACCCCATGATGGACACAGTGCACACCTGTACAGGGATTCTTTTTTAGTCTTACAGAGCAGAAAAAAAACTCTCATAGAAGTAGTCACTGAACTTCACAAAGAAACCATTAAAAATATTGTAATCTAGCCGGGCATGGTGGCGCATGCCTTTAATCCCAGCACTCGAGAGACAGAGGTAGGAGGATTACTGTGAGTTCAAGGCCACCCAGAGACTACATAGTGAATTCCAGGTAAGTCTGGTCTAGAGTGAGACCCTACCTCAAAAAAAAATGTAATCTATAGAATGGAATTATCAACGTCCAAGATATTTCAAAATATTTTTCAATCAAAATCTTTTTCTGTGAAGAATTAGCAAGATTAAGAAGCTGGCTATAAATGATAAAGTGTTTGCTATCCTCAAGAGAGACAGGTATGATTTTATAAATACTGCTTGAGCATTTGCACAAGGTGCTCTGATTCTGACAGTGATCATATGCCCATCCTATGGAGGGAAAGTCTCATTCTATAGGATCTTCGTAGGTTAATAAATATTAAAATATTCATTTGTCTACTAATCAAAATACATGCTGAATTACTAGCTCTAGTGAGGCACTGGGGGGGAGATCATCTCAACAGCAGAAGGAATGTAGTGTTATCAAGTGATCTTCACAAGAATGGGTAGTTCTGTGTACAGGGTAAGGATGCATTCCTCCAAGAAAAGCAAGTTCTAAGAAATCTTGCTTCAAGGCACTAATTTTATCCAAAGAGAAGGTAAAAATAGAGTGATATTAAAAGTAACATGTAAATTTATGTTAATTTCTAAGACCACATGAACTGGTACCTTGAGGAGTAATCAGGTTGTGTCCAGGTTCTCCAGGGTAAACTGCCTCATCTTTTGAATGATGATCATGTGGAAGACACCCATCTCCCCTTTGAAGACCCTATGAGACCATGCCTTTTCTTGGGAGAGCCAGTTTAATGTAGGTTCATAGCTATGCAGTTTTACGAAAGGGGAAAGACAGGATTGGGCCAGGAATCAGCAGCTGCCCAACTGCTGGAGTGGGAAGCACTGAGTGATTAGGAAGCCAAAGTTGGGACAGACAGCCTGATCAGGGCTCTGCCTCCAGCACTCCACTGCCAGGTGCCCCTCATGTGGTTAGGTGTTAGCAAAGTCTGGGGCAGATTAGGGAGGGAATTTGATTTTGGAGGACGAATGTGCTGGTGGCAGTTGTTGCCTGCCTGAGAAGAGTTGGTCACTGTGGCTTGCACTGTGTCACTGGCATAGTTGACCAAGTGAATGGGAGCTTAGGAAACCTGGGACGATTAGTGATGAAAGACAGAGGGAACTGGGAAGAGGAGTGGAACTGGGTCTAAATGGAGAAATGGGGAGAGGGAGAGAGAGGAAAGAGCAGGAGTGCATGAGATAAAATAGGATAGCAGGGTGAAAGGAAGGAGGTGTGTGCAGAGAGGGAGACAGCTAGAGAGTGGCCAAGACAGGAGGCACAGAGAAGATACATGCACCTTACTTTGGGAAGAAGCCAGGAAGAGACCATGAGGGTGTCTGGAGAGGCTCTCATGCCCATTCCCTTGGTATTCCTGAGGAGAGGTCCTTGGGAGACCTGTTGAAGTATGAGCTGGTGATTGGGAAGGAGCCAGGTTGACTAGGTCGTCCTTGAACGAGACCTTTGAAGACTTCAGTTTTTGGCTTAGGGTGGGTAATGGGTTGGGGAGCTGGTTAGACCTTAACAGTAACCTTTGAAGAAAGGTAACCTCCAAGACACAGGTCAAAGATAATGAGGCCAGTTAAGAAAGGGCACACATTACTGGGGTCATCAAAGGGACTGAACCTGTCCATACCTGCTGACATAGCCCATCACATGATGTCACTTCTGGGCAGGATAACCATCAGCTCATCTCCTCTCTGTAAGCCTGAAGGATTCCAACCAGCTTGACCTTTCACATGGTCTTTAAGGTTAAATGTCATTAAAAAGGCAGGCAACACCCACCTCTCCTGAAAATCATGTTGTCAGACCCTTCATAGATGGACAGCAGCTCCATGGCTTTGAGAGGTCAAGTCTCTGGGAATTTACTCCGTTCTTCTGGTTGTTTCACAAATATTGGTCAACTAGTATGAAGGCTTCCAGGAATCTGGATTCTTGCTGTAGCCTCAAACCTGGAATTCCCACCCCTGGCCAACAGACTTTTCCGGATCTGGGCTCCTTCTGATTCAGTCTCATCATAGACTTTTTCTGTGTTCTACTCATGTGTTCCCTGTCAATGTCCTTAATATAGACTGTCTCCTGAGTACCCCAATGCATCTTGCTATGCCTCTCTCATGTCATATTAACCTGTCAGCCTGGACTTTCTCCCAGGGCTTCCTCTGACCTTCATTGCCTCAACCAGATCTTAGAGCTATGTGTTGACATTGGTCCACCACAAGAATCTAGGTCAAATTTGGTCAGCTTAAGATTTGACCATGCATGCAAATTCAGCTTGTTTTAAGACTGTCACGAAATAGTTACCTGAAAGCAATTTACATATCTGGCTCTGAGCAATCCACTATTGGTCCATTATTTATTTAATCAGGACGTTAGTACTAAATATTTATGACCTTGAGTATTTAGGCTGTAGTTGATCTAAAAGTGGGTCCCTGAACCTTTAGCATTGACAGAACCTGGGAATTGTTAGAAATGCATTCAGACAGTAGTACTCTTCTGCCCCAACTGGGTAAATTTCACATCAAATCTAAATGGAAAGAGCAGGGAACTGTCATTTACTTAGCAAGTACTGACATGGTGCCTGCCTCAGGCCTGGGCTCAGTGCCTCATAGGTATGAATTTACAAGACTCCATCCACCATGTAAACTAGGTTATAGTGTGATGCCCCATAGTGATGAAACCACAGATCAGTGCAGCCAGTTGCCTTGGTCAGAGTTGCAGTGCTTGGTGATACCAGCATCCCCAGAAGGCTACCCCTGTGTATCCCCAGGAACACAGAATTGCCACAGGAAAGGTGTCATTCCAGGATCAGATGACCAGATGATGCTGTGAGGAGAACTGTCAATCAGAGGCAGGGACTTCCTGATCTGAGCATGATAGGGAGAGTATGAGGGGAGGCCAGATCCAGTAGGTGGGGAGAACTCCTACCAGTAACCCAGCATCTACTTGCCGGTCTTGTCATTCTCTGGAAAATTCCCTGCAGCCCAGTGGCACAGTGACCTACTAAGACCTTGTGGAGGAATACACATAACACCCAATTAGTGAAGTCATTAGTCCTTTGTTCATAGGCAACTGGAGGCCAGTTTGGGATCTGATGAATCTGTAATGAAAACCCTCAGGGACTCCTAGTACTTCTGTCCATTGTTAGGCACTCTCTTAAAGCTAAGGGCTGCCTTTCTCTTTTAGGAAGAGATTCTCAGTGGGTTCCAGGAACATCAGAGGACTTCTGAAAGAACTAAAGGACTTTAAAGTTGTTTTTTTTTTATTGTCCACAATAAGCTACAACATTTAGTGGGCAAACAATGAGCCGCTATCCCCAATTCCCTGCTGCCCTCCCCTCCCCACCCCGCTGGACAAACTCTTCCATGGGTCTTCTGGATCAGTCCCCGCGACAGGGGACCATGGACAGCCCAGCATTCAGCCAGGTTCTCCTGGCCATGCCTCTGGACAATCCCCCTGACCATGGCTCTCACAATCTTTCCGCCCCCTCTTCCACATAGTCCCCTGAGTTAAAATCTTAGCCAGTAGCAGCTCCAGAGGTGTGCTGCAAAGTAGGAGAAACCTGACACCATTCATGCCTCCCTTCACAAAGGTCTCTCCTGGCAAAGTCATGACTATTTCTTTTTAATAAAATATTTTATTTATTATATATTTATTAGAGAGAACCTGGGACTTCCTGCATGCTAAAGAAGCCTCTTGCTACTGCAGGCATTCTCCAGATGCTTGTGCCACTTGGTGTGTTTGGCTTTATGTGGATACTGGGGAATTGAGCCTGGGCCAGGAGGCTATGCAAACAAGTGTCTTTAACTGCTGAGCCTTCTCCTCAGATCCAAAGTCATGACTATTTTAATAAAGTATCAGGATAATGTCCCAGTTGACCCTGGCCTCTTGTGTTTCGACTTGCCTGCTGAGGTTCCTTCTGTAGCTAAGTTGGTCCTCAGGAGAAAGCAGTGTCCACCAGAGACTCTCAGCTAGACTTGGTTGAGGGAAGAGAAAGCAGCACTCTTGCCTGTCTCCGAACTTCTAAGCCTTCCTAAAGAAATCCTTCGTGGATGGATGCAGGTTCCAGCCATCAAGAAGAATTGAGGTTCCATTTGCCCCTCTAGTCTAAATTAGTAGCAGCTCTGTGCGTCTCACATGATTAAATATGCTTGGCAGCCCATGTCTGGTTTGTGATGTTCTCAGGTGATTTGAGTTTCTGGTTGTGCCTTGTTTTTGTCTCTGTTTCCCCCTCTCCTCCCCTGCCGTTTAAAGTAAATTTGAGCAGGTCGCTTGTTGACAACTGCTTCCACCCTTTGACGTTGGAATATAATTGCAGCCTCCACACGGTGGAGTACCTCCAGTGAATAAAGCATCCTGTTTTGGACACTGACAGTGGAGCATGGTTCAGCTGATAAAAATACCGATGCCCCTTGACACAGAAGGCTGAGATTTGGACATGTTTATTCTTACCTAGTTGATGTGTGCTCTCTCAGTACATTGAATCACAAGTGCTGGCTTCAGTTATGGCAAAATTGAGGATGTTCCCTGCAGTGGAGAAAAACCCTCAAGCCTTGAAGCTCACATTCACAGCCCTCTGGGTGTTTCAAGCATGCTACCAGTTATTGGGAGGAAACATTAGTGGTGCCTGTGTGCTTTTCATATGTTTATACTAATGGGTTCTGGGGCTAGGGATGGATAGCAGAGACTAACTTAGAGCTGCATCCATAGACCAGTGTGTAAGCTGAGTCTTAGCCCTACCACTCCATTGTATTCCCAAGACTGTCCCCACTGCTCAGACTTCAGGAAAGAGTGTGAGTGGTCCTGGACCAGCCCGACAATGAATGGGAGTCAGCAGTGTGATGGGTCTGTTATTTTAATTATGCTCAGTGGTGGATGTTGAACCTGGGACTTCCTATATGCTAGACGAAAACTCTACCACTGAGCTACACCACCAGCCCAGTGATGTGATTTTAGCACTTCTAAGAGGTCTGTTTTCTGTGTGAAGCTTGGAAGTGATGAATCTTGTCTTTGAGTGTGTGACCTTAATACTTCCTTTGTTCCTTTCAGCTCTGTGTTGAGATAAAGATGATTGCTGTCCACGAGCTGGAAGAATTAGAGTTCCCTGCAGGGGCTAGTGTGTATGTGAGGGTGACATCTGCCCTGGCCCCACCCAATGTTACAGTGGTCATAGGGTACCAGCTTCACAGATATTCTGTCTCACTTATTGGCATGTGCTACGATTCTCTTCCCAGATAGCAGTTGGGGGTAAACATGTCCTGAGATTGCTTTGAAACATTGTTTTGGACTAAACAGTCTGTCGTTCATAGTCTTAATTTTAGCAATGAATGAGAAATGGATCACTTTAGGGATTCTTCTGGGATTGGGTTTACTGAGGGCTAGAGATGGACCTATCCTTTTACACTCTACTTCTAGGAATTCACCCTTTTTGGGCTCCATATCTAAGTGAGGTCATGCAGTACTCTGTCTCTATACTTGGTTTATTTTGCTTAGCCTATGTCTTCCAGGGACATCCATTTGTTGCTATGACCAAATCCCCCAAAAGAAGCAACTTCAGGAAAGGATTGATTTTGGCTACTGGATGCAGAGTCCTGGTGGTAGGAAGGCAGGCAACAGGAGAGGCTTACACCTGTGGCCATAGGAGCTTGTTCACATCTGGGCAGACCAGGAAGCAGAGAAATAGGAATGCTCACACAGCTGGGCTTGTCCTTGTTCCTGAGTTATTCAGCACAGGGACTCTTAGGATACCACCTATTTCAGGGCAGGTCTTCACTTCATTCTTCCTAAATATCCCCAGATACACTTAAAAGGTGAGTATTACTCATACCCCAGGAGTTTCGTAATCCAGTCAAATTGACAGTGAAGATTAAACATTTATTTGAGTTCTTGGCATCTCTGTCAAAGCTCAGCTCACTATAAATACATGGATTTGTTTCTCATTTTATGTTTTGTTTCAGTAGCTTATGTGTGTGATTTTATGCAAGTACCATACTATTGTGCTTTACATGACATTCTGAAAAATGAACTTATGACATACCTCCAACTTTTTTTTCTTTCCCAAATTAGTTTAGCTATTCAAGGTCTTTTTTGGTGCCATATGAATTTTAAGTTTTTTAAACAAGTTTTATAAAGAATACTATTGGGGTTTTGATGGGGATTGCATTAAATTTGTTGACTTTCATGTGAAATATGAACACTTTAATGTTAATTTTTCCAGTCCACAAAGGTAAGGTAACTTACCATTTATCAAGATCTCCATTGATTTCTTTAATTTTTTTGCATAATTCTAAGTGGACAAATCTTTCATCTTATTGGCTAAATTAAGTCCCAACCATTTTTTGTTAATGCTTTTGTGTTGCAGTCAGCTTTCTAGTTGCTGCGCAGAAAGAACCCAAGCAAAAGCGGCTTGTAGAGGAATGGGTTTATTTGGCTTACGGACTCAAGGGGAGACTCCATTCTGGCAGGGAAAACGATGGCATGAGCAGAGGGCTGGACATCACCTCTGCCACAGCACTGCAAACAGCAGCAGGAAGGTGTGCCAAACTCTGGCAAGGGGAAGCTGGCTTATAACCCCATAAGCCCGCCCCCAACAACACAGCTTCATCGAGGTTGTAAAACCCAAACTGCCATCAGCTGAGGATTGATCTATCAGAACACATTCAATTGTTTGTGGGGGACACCTGGATCAAACCATGACATTTTGTAATTGAGATTTCTTTCTTAACTTGCCTTCTGGATATCTCATTATTTGTATATAGAAACACCACTGAATCTGTTATGTTAATTTTGTATCCTGTAACTCTGAACATTTTTATGTTTTTCTACATATATAATCACATCT
>PVHP010017024.1:0-35039 GCA_004024765.1 Zapus hudsonius
AAAAAAAAAAAAAGAAAAGAAAAAGAAAGAAACCATTTTATTAGCCGGGCGTGGTGGCGCACGCCTTTAATCCCAGCACTTGGGAGGCAGAGGTAGGAGGATTGCCGTGAGTTCAAGGCCACCCTGAGACTACATAGTGAATTCCAGGTCAGCCTGGACTAGAGTGAGATCGTACCTCGAAAAAGCAACAACAACAAACAAACAAACAAAAAAACCCAATTTTATTGGGCTGGAGAGATGGCTCAGCGGTTAAGGCACTTGCCTCCAGTGCCTAAGGCCCTGGGTTCAATTCCCCAGGACCCACATAAGCCAGACCCACAAGGTGGTGGCCCTGTTATCTCTTTCTCTCTCTCTCTCTCTAGTTCTCTGATTGAAAATGAATAGATAAAATATTTTTTAAAACATTTTATTTACTTGCCAGGAGAGACAAATGGGTGGGTGCGCAGCAGAGCTTCTAGCCACTGCAAAAAAAAACTCCAGACGCGTGTGCCCCTTTGTGCATCTGGCTTTCTGTGTGCCCAGGAGGCTGGAACCCAGGTCATTAGGCTTTGCAGGAAGCACCTTAATAGCTGTGCCATTTTGCCTGCCCAATACTTGGGATTTTTGTATAAAAAGAACTTAAATGCAACAGAAAGAAATGAAAGTGAACTCTTGAGATCCAGACATTGTTTGGAAAGAACTAGTTAGCAATAAATCAAGTTATTTTCCTTGTTAGGAAGAAATCGTTCTTTAACCTTTCAGATTAGAGTATTATCTGGACAAGAAATTGTTACATAAAATTAAACAGACCATTATCTGGTAATTTGCAGAGGAGAAAGATGCTAGACTCTTTGTTTTTATTTTCTCTCTCTCTCTTTGGTTTTTCGAGGTAGGGTCTCACTCTAGCCCAGGCTGACCTGGAATTCACTATGTAATCTCAGGGTGGCCTTGAACTCATGGTGATCCTCCTACCTCTGCCTCCTGACTGCTGGGATTAAAGGCGTGTGCCACACCTGGCTCTCTCTTTTTTTTTAGTTTTGCAAGGTAGGGTTTTAGAGTCTTGCTCTAGTAGCCCAGGATGACCTAATTATTTATTTTATTATTTTATTTTATTTTTAGATAGGGTCTCACTCTAGGCCAGGCTGACCAGGAACTCACTCTAGTTCCAGGCTGGCCTTGAACCTTCTGCCTCCCAAGTGCTGAGATTAAAGGCGTGTGCCACCACCCCCAACAATGCTAGACTTAAAATTTTTTTTTATTAAAAAAATATTTATGAGAGAGACAGAGACTGAAAATGGGCATGCCAAGGCCTCCAGCCACTGCAAATGAACTCCAGATACATGTGCCCTCTTGTGCATCTGGCTTTGTATGGACACTGGGGAATTGAACTCTGGTCCTTCTGCGTTGCAGGCAAATGCCTTAACCGCTAAGCCATCTCTTCAGCCCGCTAGACTCTTTTTGATCCCTAGAAAAAAGAAATATGAATAAGCAAAGATGAGCTATTGGGTCTCAATATTTGCTTGGGATCCCTGAGTAAGGAATTCTGGGAAGTGTGCTTCCTGGAGTTTGTCCCATTTACACATAATTCATGAGATACTATACACCCACCAGTCACCATAACTCTATCAAATACAGCTTCCAAACCAGGCGTGGTGGCGCACGCCTTTAATCCCAGCACTCGGGAGGCAGAGGTAGGAGGATGGCCATGAGTTCGAGGCCACCCTGAGACTACATAGTGAATTCCAGGTCAGCCTGGGCTAGAGTGAGACCATACTTTGAAAAACAACAAACAAAAATACAGCTTCCGATGCCTGAAGAGATGTCTTAGCGGCTAAGGTGCTTGCCTGCAAAGCCTAAGGACCTGAGTTCGATTCCCCAGGACCCACATAATGCCAAATGTACAAGGTGGTGCATGCATCTAGAATACGTTTGAAATGGCTGCGCCCCTTCTCTCTTTTCCTCTCTCCCTCTCTCAATAAATAAATGATTAAAATATTTTTTTAAATGAAGCTTCCATCAGGCCCAACACTTTCAAATGTACTTTGCTAGAATCCCCACGGAGGCCCTGTCTCCCTCCTGCGTGCAATAAAGACGACCGAATCTATAACCTCACGGGCCTTGGAATTCTATTTTTGTTTACACGCAGAAAGCGATTTCAGAATTTTCTTGCTGCTTTTCCCCGGGGCGATGTTTGGTGTGCCGAGCATCCGAGCGAGGGGCCCGGCGCACCTGCGTTTAGGGGGCGCGGAGGGTTCCCCGCAGGCACCCACGCACGCGCCCAGCGGAGATCACGTGGTCCGGGGTCTCAGCAGCATCCATCATCTCAGCACATTAAATATTAAGGGGCTCCCTGAGCGGCCCAGCCTTCAGCTCCGCTAGGCGGGATCTGCTTCCAGGCTGCAGGAGAGAAAAAGTGCTCGCAGGCTTTTCTGGAAGCAGCGCGACTGCAAACGTCACGGCCGCCACGGCCTTTCCCCAGGACCCATCGGCTCTGACATGTTTTGCAAACGGAGCTGGAGAGGGCGGAGGCAAAGCGCGGGCGGGCGGACGGACGAGCGGACGGACGAGCGGACGGACGGGCGGGGGAGGAACGAGGCCGGCGGCCCCGGGGAGGAGCGAGGACGGACGGGCGGGCGGGGGAGGAGCGAGGCCGCCGTGGAGGCGCGGGCAGTCGGCTGGGGCCTCTCCCCACGAGGCCGGGAGGAAGGTTCTCCTCGGGCCACGGTTCTCCCGGGACCCAAAAATAGCCGCACCGAGGAGATGGCCGCGCCCGCCCGCGGCGCAGGGCGGAGCGAGTGGCAGCTGGCCCGCCTTTTATACTCAGTCCCTGGAGCCCCGCCCTAGCAACCGCCCCTAGCAACGCCCGCCCTCCCGCTCTGCGGTTTTATCTCTCTCCTCCAGGCCTTTCCGGTGCCCTGCCCCCAGCCTTCGCAGCGCGCGCTCCCTCGCCCGGCCACGTGACTGGCTTCCCTTGAGGGGCGGGCCGAGGCGCTGAGGGGGCGAGGCCTGCGTCATCAAGATGCGACGGGGTGGGTGCGGCGCGTAGTATTTACGGAGGTCTCCGGGTTCCGCCACCAGGGGAAATGGCGGAGGCTGCGCTGGTCTGGGTTCGCGGCCCCGGCGTCGGGTGCAGGGCGGTGCACTGTGGCTCCACCAGGTGCCCCGTCCGGGACTTCATCCACCTGTACTGCCGGGATCAGGTGAGAACCACCGCCTCCTGGAACGTGGGGACGCCCAGACGCCGGCCCGGTGCCGGCGGGGCTGAGCGCTTCCGTTCTTTGCGGAGTTTAGTTTGAGAGAGAATGTTTTCAGGCGCTTCAAATGGATATTGAGACCTTCGATTGCTGTTGTTTTATGGGCAGAGAAAACAAAAAAAATACCTATTTAATGGGGCTTCGTGCTACCCGTTTGCTAACACTTTGGTTCTGTTTTAATATTTATTATTATTTGTGAGGGCGAGGGGTGGGGAATGGGGGCTTCAGGGCCTTTGCCATTGCAGACGGACCCCAGATGCTTGCGCCACTTTGTGCATCTGGCTTTACGTGGGTGCTAGGGAATCGAACCCAGATCTCCAGCCCCGTGGTTTTGTTTGCTTTTATCCCTATCCCTTTAAGGTTTCTGTCTTTACATTCGTAGTATGGATAGGGATGATGTGCATTTTGTCCCCAAAGTCCTGATAGTTCCAACCTAGAGAGCTAGGTCATAGCCAAACCCAGGAACTGTCTGGTCCCTGGTCGGGACCAACCATTCACATATGTGTCTTTTGGATACCAGGGACCTGTTATTTAGGTGATTCCACCCATCTTTTGTCCATGTATATTTATGAAAACCTATCAAGGACTTGTAAAGTTACTAGTGTGCTTTTATTTAGTTCCCAAGTAAATAAGCTTTTACCAAACCTGTCCAGTTATCTAAAGAATTTAGTCGTCTCTCTGAATGTAGTTTTTACTTGGGCACTTAATCTTGGACTGATTCTTTTTTGGTAACCATACCCTTCCATCCTTTTTTTCCGGGCAGGGTCTCACTGGAGCCCAGGCTGATCTGGAACTAACTAACTAACTAACACTCTCTCTCTCTCTCTCTCTCTCTCTCTCTCTCTCTCTCTCTCTCTCTCTCTCTCTCTCTCTCCTCTCTCCTCTCTCCTCTCTCTCTCCTCTCCTCTCTCATGGTAAGGTCTTGATCTAGCCCAGGCTGACCTGGAAATCACTGTGTAGCCTCAGTCTGCCCTTGAACTTGCAGTGATCCTCCTATCTCTGCCACCCAAGTGCTGGGATTAAAGGTGTGCTCCACCATGCCCTGCTCTTTTTTAAGACAGTTCTTGCTATGTGGCCAGGTTGGACTGGAACTTCTGATCCTACTTCAGTAAACAAAAAAGAAAATGACTTCTGTCAGGATTTTTAGAATCACCTGTAATTCATCACTTCCCTCATCCTGACCATTAACAAACCTTGTTTGTGCCTTTTTTTCTTCCGAGTTAGGGTCTCACTCTAGTCCAGGCTGATTTGGAATTCACTATGTAGTCTCTGGGTGGCCTTGAACTCATGGTGATCCTCCTACCTCTGCCTCCTGAGTGCTGGGATTAAAGGAGTGTGCCACCACACCCAGCTGTTTGTGCCTTTTGGGTGTCCTCAGAGCCTAACCATTTCTCATCACCATCTACCCGTCATATCACTGGATTATGTCAGCATCTCACTGGCTTCCTTGCTGGTAGTCTGTTTTCAGCTACAGTGATCCTAAAGCATAGAATTTGTTAGAAACCTATACTGGCTTTATTTGAGAGTAAAATCCAATGTCCTAGCTGGGTGTGGTGGTACATACTTGAAATCTCAGCACTTGGGAGGCAGAGATAGGATTGCAAGGTTGAGGCCATTCTGGATTATGTTGTGAAACCCTGTCTTTTAAACAACCAAGAAAAAAAACAAAACAGGCTGGGGAGATGGCTCAGCAGTTAAAGGTACTTGCAAAGCCTGTCTGCCTGTTTGATTCCCTAGTACCTAACTAAAGTCAGATGCACAAACTGGTGCATGTGTCTGGAGTTTGTTTGCAGTAGCAAAAGGCCCTGGCTCACCCATTTGCTCTCTCTGCTCATAAATAAATTTAAATATTTCATTTATTTGCAAGCAGAGAGGTATATAGATGATAGGCTTTGGTAGCAAGCACCTTTAACCACTGAGCAATCTCCCCAGCCAAATAAAAATTAAAAAGAAAACAAAAAACTTGTCCCCTTATCTCTTGTCTTTGTCTTCCCTTCTGCCTTCTCCTTTCTTGTCCTCAGCCACATCTTTCAAGGTGATATAGGATGCTTTAACCTTTGGAACAGCCTTGATGTTAACTTGATTTTTACCAGTTTACAAAAGTCCTAGCAAATGACAGCTCTGAGCTATTGAATCTGAGCCCTGTGTAGCCTTTTGCCATAAGTGAGTTGTATGATCTGCTAGCGAAAGAAAAAGGAGACAGAAGGTTCTGTATGTTATGGTTAAGGTCATAGGCAAAGATACATACAGAATGCACCATATGAAAGGACTGTTTCTGTTGTTTTCATTTTCAGTTCAACATATGCTAATTGAACCAGCTGTCTGCTTGTAACTGGGATAAGAAACTGGTAGTATGTTATAAAAGGCATTAAAAAGCTCATTCTTGTCCCTAGGATATTCCTGTGGAATGCTTCTTTGTGAAGTGCAACGGAGCCCTCATTGGCACCAATGACATAGTGCAGCATGGAGCTGTTTATAGTCTGGAGCCCCGGCTTTGTGGCGGGAAAGGAGGTAGGACATGGGTGTTGGTGAACTAGTGGTGTTGTGTGTTGTGTGCGTGTTCTTATGCGTGTGTATGTGTGTTCATGTGTGATGGAGGCCAGAAGTTGATTCTCCCATGATCATTCTTCTTTTTTTTTGAGGTAGGGTCTCGCTCTAGCCCAGGCTGACCTGGAATTCACTATGTAGTCTCAGGGTGGCCTTGAACTCACAGCTATTCTCCTACTTCTGCCTCCCAAGTGCTGGAATTAAAGGCGTGCACCACCACGCCAGCTCGATGTCATCATTTTCCCCCTCCCATTATGCAGATCTGTGTAGGTAGTGTCAAACCCTGTGAGATCATGAATATTAAGGCTACTTTATGTCTGGATGATAGTGCTGCAGGAAGTCCTACTTTCCCTTTGGCTCTTACATTCTTTCTGCCACCACTTCCCCAATGGACCCTGAGCCTTGGAGGGTGTGGATCACTACAGTCTGAAAAGAGAAGCTTCTCCAAAAGTGAGAGTAGCATTAATATTTGGGCATAAACATAAGTGTTTAGAAGGTAGCTTGATGGGCATAATATATCCATTTAGGGAGATAACGGTAGTAGTTTCCCTCTAGGACTTAGGACCTCCTCAGTCCTAGGCCCCTGGTGCCCCAAAACATTACAGGCTGTTGCCAAGGCTCTTGGTTGCCCATCAGAACTGGATGGTGAGACCCTGCTGCTGAAGACTTCACATGATTGGGCTGCAGGTCACTGAGAAATCAAGCTGGAGCTGAGCTAGAAGCCTCCTCCCTACTAACTAGCTGTCAGGCTGCTGGAAAGAGCTATGCAGCACACAGCCTTTGGGAGGAGAAAAGTCATCGAAGGTCTTAACCAGCAGCTTTTTATAGATGGCCAGCCAGGCACATATACCACTGGCACGTCTGTTTGGGGAAAACCAACTGCTCTCTGACTGGATTTGAGGCCCACTCCTGGGAGGGAATTCATGCCTGGTACTGCCTTATAAATCATGACATAATTTTTACTTTAAGAATCTTGGGTTCTCTGGCTTTGGCTAAAGCCCTTCCTAGACCTTAGGTAATAATACAGTGTTTAAAATACGAAATGAAAGGCAAAAGCCAAGAAGTTAGTCAGGTTGATGAGTCCTTTTCTCAGGATGACAAGGAGTGCTGCTTGCATGTCTGTCTCCTTGAAGCAAAACAGAACATAGAATTATTTTCAATCTTATGATGCAGGCTATTTTCACAAATTTGCCTTGTATCCATCCTCGAACACATTTTAACCCAAATATATTGGCTCAGGTTTTGGGTCTATGCTCCGAGCACTTGGTGCTCAGATCGAGAAGACAACTAATCGAGAAGCCTGCCGGGATCTCAGTGGAAGGAGGCTACGGGATGTCAATCATGAAAAAGCGTAAGATGCCCACTGTTTTGTTCTTCCATTAGTAGTGAATTATTTATCTGCTGTATTAGAATGCAGGCTTGATTTGAATTCTGTTACTAGATTTAACTTTTACCGTTATTATAATTGTTTGGATTTTAGCTAAGTTTATTACAGTATGCTGGCTTTAAACATAGTACAGTTTTGTGAGAAAATATCACAATATGATTAATAGTCTATTAGTTATTCATTTATTTTTTTTGGTTTTTTAGAGGTAGGGTCTTACTGTAGCACAGGCTGACCTAGGACTCACTCTGTAGTCCCAGGCTGGCCTCCAACTCACAGCAATCCTCCTACCTCAACCTCCCGAGTGCTGGGATTAAAGGCATGCTCCACTATGCCTGGCTAAAAGTCTGTTAATTATTTAGGAAACATATATAGTCATTCATGCATGGGGTCGCATTCTGAGAAATGCCTGTTAGCTGAGTTCATTGTGCAAATATTATAGAGTGTACATACATGAACCTAGATGGTATAGCTAATCACTTGATGGAATCGGATACTTGGTAAGCATGACTTGTTTGAGGTGCTACTGGTGAAACGTGACTTACTATTTTATAGTAAGTAACCTTTATAGTAAGTAACCTTGATTTTAAAAATATATTTATTTATTTATTTATTTGAGAGAGTGTGCGTGTGAGAGAGAGAGAGAGTCTGGGTGCGCCAGGCCCTCTTGCCACTGCAATTTATATTAAACTCCAGACATATGTACCACTTTGTACTTCTAGTTTTAAGTGAGTGCTGGGGAATTGAACCTGGGCCAGCAGGCTTTGCAAGCAAGTGCATGTAACTACTAACCCATCTCCCCAGCCCTAAACTGGATTTGATAAGTAGGAGAATGCTTAGAGCAACAGTGGAGTGACAGGCTGTGACTTACTGGTGATCACGTTGGTGGTAACTAGTGCAGGCTGTTGTTAGACCAACACCACCACAAACAGGTGAATAAATGCAATGTGACTGTGGCTATGATGGCATTAGGCTATAGGAATTTTTCAACTCTTATAACCCGGAACCACCATCATGTACTAGTCTTCAGTGATAGAAACGCGTGATGATGTGTGGCTGGCTGTATGCGCCCATGTTAATACGTCCATTCAGTCATATCTCCCCTTCCCCAGAATGGCTGAATGGGTAAAACAACAGGCTGAGCGAGAGGCTGAAAAGGAGCAAAAGCGCCTAGAGCGACTGCAGCGGAAACTTGCAGAACCCAAGCACTGCTTCACCAGCCCTGACTACCAGCGGCAGTGCCATGAGATGGCTGAGCGTCTGGAGGATTCTGTCCTCAAAGGTGAGCAAGTGTAAGGGCTGGATTCATTTCTCAGTACCTAGGTAAAGTTACATACACAAAGTGGTGCGTGTGGCTGGAGTTCATTTGCAGTAACAAGAGGCCCTGGTGCTGCACCCATAGTCTCTTTCTCTCCTTCAAGTAAATGGATAAATAAATAAAAGTGCCAGGTGTGGTTGCATACATCTTTAATCCCAGCACTAGGGAAGCTGAGGTAGGAGGATTGCCGTGAGTTCGAGGCTACTCTGAGACTGCATAGCAAATTCTAAGTCAGCCTGGGCTTGACCTATATTGAACACCCCCCTCCAAAAAAAAAGCAAGCTGCATAAGTTGACTCACACCTTTAATCATAGCACTTAGGAGGCCAAGGGTGCCATAAATTCTGAGGTCAGCCTGAGCTAGAGTGAGACCCTACTTCAAAATAGGCAGGGGGGCTGGGGAGATGACTTAAGTGTTTGAAGGCACTTGCTTGCAGAACCTGCCAGCCCAGGTTTGATTTCTCAGTACCCACATAAAGCCAGACACAGAAGGTGGTACATGTATGTGGAGTTTTTTGCGACAGCTAGAGGCCCAGGTACACCTATATACACACAAGAGACTTACATATTCATGCACATAAATAAATTTCAATTTTTTTAAAAAATGTGGTTCTAGGGGTAAGTGGTGACAGGAGGATGGGGAGTTCAAGGTCATCCTAGGCTACCTAGTGATTTTTGAGGCCAGCCTGTGCTACATAAAATCCTGTCACAAATAAACAACAAAAAAATGTGGCTCCAGCCTGGCGTGGGTAAGAGAATCGCTGTGAGTTCAAGGCTAGCCTGAGACTACAGTGAATTCCAGGTCAGCCTGAGCTAGTGAGACCCTACCTCGGGAAGGAAAAAAAAATGTGGCTCCAGAATATTTATTTGAAATATTTGTGGCTTGGAAATTGATCTCATAACCATATAAAATTTTGGTGTCAACTTTAAAACATTTTTTTTTTTTTAATTTGCAACGAGTGGGGAGAGGGAGAAAGAATAGGCATGCTCACTCTGGTGCTTTTATAATCTAGTTTCTTTAACCTCAGCCTTTATAGTAGAGCTCATTCTTCAAATCTCTGATTAGGTATGCAAGCTGCCTCCAGCAAGATGGTATCAGCAGAAATCAGTGAGAGTCGGAAAAGACCTAACCAGTCAAAAACAGATCAAGGAACCAGTGCAAAGAAAAAGAAATGCTTTTGGTAAGTATTCCCTTTGCATTCCAAATTGATCTTTGAGGACTGACTTGCCCCTGGGCAGCACTCTCCCCTCCTTCCCTTTTTTCTTTGACCAGCAAGGAGGTCTCATGTGGTCCAGGCTGGCCTTGAAACCCTAGTCTTCCTGCTACAGCTCTGGAGTTCAGGTGTGCACCACCACATCTAGCTTCTTGTTCTTTTGTTTGTTTTTTCAAGGTAGGGTTTCACTCTAGCTCAGGATGACCTGTAATTATTATGTAGTTAATCCCAGGCTGGCCTTGAACTCAAAGTGATCTTTCTATCTCTGCTGGGATTAAAAACATGCACCAACACACCTAGCTTTTTTTCTTTTTCTTTTCTTTTTTCTTTTCTTTTGTATCTGACTACTTTTGCTCAACATAGGCTTCAATAGTTCGTTCCTCCTTTTGTGTTACTTTGGTTCTGATTTTTTTGAGGCAGGGTCTTCTTGCATATAGCTGAGGATGATCTTGAACTCTTTTTTTTTTATTGTCCATAATGAGTTACATTATTTAGTGGGCAAATGATGAGTTGTTATCCCCAGTTCCCCAATGCCCCTCTTCCCCATCCCCAATCAGCTGGATATCCTCCTTCGTGGGCCGTCTGGATCAGTCCTTGGGGCAGGGAATCATGGATAGCCTAGTATTCAGCCCGGTTCTCCTGGCCCTAGTATGTTGTTACTCAGGGGCATCATGTCTCTGGATATTCTCCCCCACCACGTCTCTCAAAATCTTTCCGCCCCCTCTTCCGCTCAGTTCCCTGAGTTGTGGTGATCTTGAACTCTTTATCCTGCTGCCTCTACCTCCCAAGTGCTAGTAGTATAGACATACACTACCATTCCAAGCTCGAAGTACCTTTTTTTTTTTGTTTGTTTGTTTGTTTTTTGAGGTAGGGTCTCACTCTAGCCCAGGCTGACCTGGAATTCACTATGTAGTCTCAGGCTGGCCTTGAACTCACGGCGATCCTCCTACCTCTGCCTCCCAAGTGCTGGGATTAAAGGCGTGCACCACCACGCCCGGCCTCACAGTACTTTTTATTGCCAAGTTGGTTGCTTGTTTCCCCCTCCTCCCCCAGCTCTTGGGAGTTAGGAATAGAGGATCAGAAGTTCAAGTTATCTTTGGTTGCATAATGAATTCACTACCAGCCTGGGGAGCATGAAAGTGTACACACAAGGGAGAATAGAATACAAGAGTGTATATGTGTGCTGTTGGATTTTTGGGATGGTTGATTGAAGTCCCTTTGAGATTTTGATGTCAAAGCTATTGTTTCCTGCAGGTTGGACATGGAAGGACTGGAGGCTGAAGAGGGATCCAGCTCTGGAAGCTCAGATGATGACAGCGAAGAAGTGCCTGGTACTTCAGGACTGAGCTGCTCTGCTCCAGAAAGTGGCAGCGATGAGGTTGAGGTGTCAGCTGGATGTCCTCACAGTCCTCAGGGTTCAGGAGGATTGAGCACAGACCTTGCGTCACTGGCAAAACCACAGGGCCCGCTGACTGACCCTGGGCAGGACATTTTGGAGGACACAGCTACGAAGAAATGCAGGGAGAGGAAGTTGGCCAGGGAAACAGAGGAGACCATGGGGAGAAAGGAGGCTGAGAGGCCCGAGCCCACAGAAAAGGACACAGCTGGAGCTGGGCTGCAGAAGAACCAGGAGACAGAGAAAATGACTGACAGGGACAGAGCCACTGTGGTAACAACTCCAGAAGAAGATGGGGAAAATGTTCTCAGTTCCAAACTGGAGGCAAGCCAATCAGGAGACACAGTATGTTGTTTTGTTTATTTTGTTTTGTCTTGGGACTCAGGTCAATCCTCTTCTCCGTCTCTCATGAGTGTTGGCTTTAGAGGAGTAAGCCATCATTTTTTACTTTCTGGTTTTGGGTTGTTGTCTGGAGCTGAGTCCATGTAGTGTTTCACCCTTCCTCCCATCAGCTGCTTCAAGATGAATTGTCTTGGTCTTTCAGAGTTTTGGAATTAGACCATTTTGCCACTAGGTGGCACCCTTGGTGCTACATTTCATTAGTTTTTTTTTTTTCCTTTCTTTTCTCTTTCTTCCTTTCTTTGTTTTTCTTTTCTTCTCTCTCCCTCCCTCCCTCCTCTTCCTCCCAAGGCTAGCCTTGAACTCCTGATCCTCCTGCCTCTACCTTCCTGCAGGTTGGGCATGGAAGGACTGGAGGCTGCAGAGGGATCCCTCCCTTCTTGTGGGATTAGGTGAGTGCCACCACACCTGGATTGTTTCATCAGTTCTAAGATGCTTGTTTTCACACTTAGCATCTCTGCTCTTGTGTGTATCATAGCTCAGTGGTTGTGGGCAGTAGGGAGGATATGCTAGCACTTTAGGTTTGATGAGATGTGCTCGTATTTCCTGTCACTAAATTGCTATTCAGATTTCTCTTTCCATGTGACACACAATTTGAAAAATAATTGATTTGAAGTTCTTTCCTTAAGAAAGATCATTTTTAAATTGATTATTAACTTTTTAATCTTACATTCGGGCTTTTGAAAAGTCACTTTCAAGCTGACATTGTGGCACAGCACCTGTATTCCCAGCACTTGGGAGGTAGAGGCAGGATCAGGAGTTGAAGGCTAGCCTTGGCTATGTAGTTGGAGGTCAGCCTAGGTTACATGAGACAGTGCCTCAAGCCCCTGCAGCCCTCCAAGGAAAATAAAAGTTGTTTTCATTGTATATACTTCCCATAAATATTGGTTATTTGCTGTCTTCAGTGAAATCACTTCCAATAAAAATCTTTGCTGTTCACTCTGAGCTAATGGTTTGCATTTTAGTGAAACCAGAACTTGCATAAATAAAAAGCCTGTCCTTAAAGTTTTTTTTCCATTTTTGACATTTTCACACACATATATAATATTTTGCTATTATTTCCCCAAGTTCCCCTCTTTCATCCACTTCCCTTCTTCCCCCTAAATCCACATGTTATTTTCATGGTTGGTTGCTTCCTTCCTTCCTTCCTTCCTTCCTTCCTTCCTTCCTTCCTTCCTTCCTTCTTTCTTTCTTTCTTTCTTTCTTTCTTTCTTTCTTTCTTTCTTTCTTTCTTTCTTTCTTTCTTTCTCTTTCTAACTCATTGAGTTGAATTAGGATTGCTTGCATGATCATGGATGGTAGGTGATTTACTGTGGAATGGTCTCACTTTCCAGTGACTGCGCCACCAGTGACCCTGGCTCCTTCTCTGCTCTGGGAGGTGTGGGGTTTCATGTGTCCTTCACCACTGATGAAGTCTTATGCTGGAAATTGCAGCTGCGGTGATAATGAGTGGAATGACATGTCTACCCAGAAGGCAGCATCTCCAGCCCTCCTCGTGGCCTCCTGCTCTTATATTCTGTCCACTCCCTCTTCTGCAAGGTTCCCTGAGTGCTGGGCACCATCTGTCATTTTGCCATTTTAGGAATGTAGCTTTTTAAATTGTTTGTTTTTGTTTGTTGTTTTCTTTCTTTTCTTTCATACATGCATACATATGTACGTACGTACGTACATACATAACAGTTCTGGACTGGGCAGATAGCTCAGCAGTTAAAGATGCTTACTTGCAAAGCCTACCAACCCAGGATGGATTTCCCTAGTATCCATGTAAAGACAGGTGCACACAAAGGTTCATATATCTGAAGTTCGTGTAAGTTCCATGAAAAATAAAATGCAATTGGCAGTTAAAAGTTTTCATTCAGAGGACAAGACCTGTTGTAAATACTCTTCTTTTCCCCTCAGGTGCTGAGTCAGGAAGCTGTGGATTTGTTGGCATTCGGTTCTGCAGCAGAGCTTGAGTCACTGGGTTTGGAGAGGCTCAAGTGTGAACTGATGGCCCTTGGACTGAAGTGTGGGGGGACCCTGCAGGAACGCGCAGCCAGACTCTTCTCTGTCAGAGGCCTCTCGAGGGAACACATCGACCCCGCTTTATTTGCCAAGCCATCTAAAGGGAAGAAGAAATGAGTTTTATTAGAGCTGACTTCTCAAGTGTCTGCTGATTTCTCCTGCCTGATGTGGACTCGTGGCCAATACTCCCCTTTATATTAAAACCATTTTTAATGACCCAATACTCCTTTGTCATTATGACTTTTGTAGAATTGTATAAAACCATCTGGTTCTCAAATTTTCTTTGTAGGAAAAACTTTTTAGGTGTTTTGGTTTTTTTATTTTTTTGTTGTTACTGATATTTTTTGCTACAGTTTGACTTTGGGTCTGGAAGTCCCTGTGTAGTTCAGGCTGGTCATAAACTTGCATTGATCTTCCTGCCTCATTCTTCCTCATGCTGAGGTTACAGAGGTGTGAGCTATCACACCTGCCTTGCCTGAAGGGTTTTTTAAAATAATAAAGTGAAAATCTTAATATAGGACTATTCAGAATTTTACTGTTTTGTGTTACTTTGGTAAGATATTTTTAAGGAAGTTATCCATGGATCCCATAGTGGTAGGTTTGTAGACTTTGAGGTGTTTTTAATTTTATATGATAACGTTTTCATTTTAATACTGGTAACTTCTGTGTTTGTGTGTGTTTGTATTTGTGTATGTGGTACCAGGATTGAACCTAGGGCCTTGTATATACCAGGTAAATACTGTACAACTGAGCTAACCCCAGCCCTTCATACTGGTGATAATTTTTATGCTTTTCCCTGATTAATCCAAATCCAGCTAGGGTTTATTTTATTTGATCTGGTTTGTTCATTTTTTCTTTAGCTTCTCTCTCATGTGTGTGTGTGCGCGCACGCACATGCGCGCATTTACTGTGCCAGATACAGTAAGAAAGAACATATACTCTGAATTGCTGGGGGAGTATGTTCTATAATATCAGTTATACTAGGTGGTTGATCGAACTATTCAGATCTCAGTCTGCTGAGAAAGAATGTTAAAGATCTGAATTATGATTGTGAAATTGTCTACTTCTCTTTTTGAGACAAGGCCTCATGTAGCTCAGGCTTTGTATTTGCTGTGTAGGTGAGGAGGACCTTGAACTTCTGATTCTCCTGCCTCCACTTTCCAAGTTTTGGGATTACAGGCATGAGCCACTATGCCCAGTTTCATGCAGTTGGGAATCAACTCCACCAACCAAGCTACATGCTTATAGCCCTCTTATTCCATCTACTTTTGCTTTATATTTATAGTTTGATGCTAGGTCTTTACTCTCTAAGTTATTTTGAAATTCTTCTTTGTCTTTGATAATGTTTTTTGTCCAAGGTCTATGTTATCAGATGTGAATAGAGCCACTCTTACCCTTTAAAAAGCTTTCTGTGTGTACGTGTTTGTCATGGTTTGATCAAGGTGTCCCCACAAACGAATGTGTTCTGAATGATCCTCAGCTGATAGCAGTTTGGGTTTTACAACCTCGCTGGAGCTGTGTTGTTGGGGGCAGCCTTATGGGGGTTGTAAGCCAGCTTCCCCTTGCCAGCACACCTTCCTGCTGCTGTTTGCGGTGCTTTGGTGGAGGTGATGACCCCTCTGCTCATGCCATCGTTTTCCCTGCCATGATGGAGTCTCCCCTCGAGTTTGTAAGCCAAAATAACCCCATTCCTCCACAAGCCACTTTTGCTTGGGTTCTTTCTGTGCAGCAATGTAGAATGCTGACTCTGCAATAGTGTTCATGCATTTGCATGTGAGTGTGGGCACAGAATGTGCACATGGAGGTCAGAGGACAACTTTGAGTGTCCTCACCTTCCACCTTAAGGGTCTCTTGTTTGCTGCTGCTTCTGCCAGGCTAGCTGGCTCGTGAACTACTGGGGACTCTGTCTGCTTCTCTCTTGTATAGGAGTGAGATCCTTATGCTTCAGCACTCAGCTATCTCCCCTGGGAGGTTTTAGTTTTGATTTTTTTTCCAGGTAGTGTGTCTATCCCACACTGACCTAGAACTCACTCTGTAGTCCCAGGCTGACCTCGAAATCATGTCTATCCTATCTCTGCCTCCCCTAGTGTGCCTGGCTGGGTTTTTGGTGGTTTTTTTTTTTTTTTTTTCCTGAGACCAAGTCTCTCTCACTGCTGGCTTGGAACTCACTATGTAGACTAAACTGATCTCAAACTTGTTGAATCCTCCTGACTGCCTCTTGAGTGCTGTGTACAACCACACCTACCTTGTTTTTTTTTAAATATTCATTTTCAAGCAGGGAGATACAGTGAGCGAGAGCGAGCGAGCAAGATTGAGAGGGAGAGCACCAAGGGTCACCACCTTGTGGGTCTGGCTTATGTGGGTACTGGGGAATTGAACCTGGGGCCTTAGGCACTGGAGGCAAGTGCCTTAACCACTGAGCTATCTCTCCAGTCCTGGTATGCTTTTTTTTTCTGTTCATTTATTTCTGCCTGTGTTCTATTGAAAGTAGGTTTCTTACATACAGCATATACTTCTTAAAATCTATTCTGTTTTCTGCTGTTTAGTGTTTATCAGGTAGATAAATTAACATGATCGTCAATACAGGTGAATTTATTGGCTTTTTAGCTGTATTTGCATTTTTAGTGATACTCTGGTTTATACATTCGGTTTTTCAGGCAATTACATGAATACATCATTTCCTATAAAATGTAGCAGTCTTTTATAGCTCTGTAAGTATGTATCATTCCTATCCTTTATGCTCTAGGTGTCATACATGTTAACTCCACACATTCTAACCCTGTAGTATAACTTCTGCTTTAAGTCATATTTAAAAATAAATAGAAAAAATGAAAAATGTACCTTTTTATATTTGCGTATTTACCATTTCTCACATTCTTCATTCTTTCTTGAAGGTCTGGTATCCCTTCAGCCTGAAGAACTTTAAGCATTTTGGATAGCACAGGTAGCAAATTCCGTTGCTTTTCTTGTCATTAGTAAGAGTGTCATTCCATGGTTTCCTGATTCCTGTTGTTTGCAATGACAAGTCTGGAGATACATGCTGTCCCTTAGATAATGTACCTGCTGGGGGGGTGTGCCTAAGTATGGTTGATTATTGATCTTGGAGTTTGGTAAACTTAATTGCTTCGTAAATGTATGCCATTAATTAAATTGGAAAAATCTTCAGTTTTTTTTTTTTTTTTTCTTAGCCTATGCTTTTTCTTGTGATGTGGGAACAGCTGGGGACATGATGTCATAATGAACTTCGAGTCAGAAGATTGGTACTAAGATGGGCACCTCAACAGTGTTCTCAGAAGAGACAGGGCCAGCTAAGGGTAGAGCTGGAATGCCAATAGTGGCCATTTCTATAAAGAGGGATGCCCGTGGTCAAGATGAGCATTGGAAAGAAGTCGAATGGGGTGAACATAGCTTTGTCATGTGAAAATAACAGACAATGTTGTTTTGAGTTTTATATAAAAATGCTGCCAACTTATTTTTTACTTATTTTTTTCTCTCTCAAATGTCAACTTCATTCTCATGTGAAAATTTCAGGCCTAATAAACATGTGCACCAGAATATAGCAGTCACTCCTATGCCTTTGTGCTTTGAGTCCCCAGGTTCCCTGCATTTATTAGCCAGAGGTGACCTGACTGGTCTGTGTGACTGGCTTCTTTCTGGCTCTAGGTCAGTATAGTTTCCCTCCCCCACCCCTTAGGCTGTCCGGTTTCTTGTGGTGGAGTCTCCAAGCCAAAGCTGCCTGTTGGAGGGTTCCCGTATCTCTCCAGAACAGGCATGCACAGTCCCTCCACTGGGCTCATGGATAAACATTCCCCAGAAAGTATGGCTCCGGTGTGAACCTATAGCTCCAGAAGGGCTGTCCAGGGACCATCACTGAATGGTGGCCCCCCACGGTAGAGGACCTGAATGGAAGATGTTTTCCTGGTTTCCCCAGTTTATGTTTTTGGTCCTTAGGAGGGGATCATTTTTCTAGCGTGGGGTAGTGGAAAACAGTTTTCGCATCATGCACAGGGTACCTATTCAGACCTTTAAAAAAAGCATACATAGGGGCCAGGTATGTTGGCATTCACTTTGTAGGGCCAGGTGCTGGGGGACCAACGCAGGAGAACAGCTTGAGCCCGGACAACCTGGGCAACATTAGCAAACCCCTATCATACATAAACCAAAGCAGTCCCCCCAAACAAAAAAGGGGGTGCTTTGGAAGAATTCATTTAAGATTGAAGATTCTCCTTCAGCAGATTGGGGAACAACCCCCAAAGGCTTTCTTTTCTGTTGTGACAGAAGGCTGGCTGGAGCAGAGTCCCTTCCTGACTGGCCTGGCTGTCTCCAGGTTTCTAGAGCTCTAGCTGTGCCCTACCTTAGTTAGCATGGAAGCACGACAGCCCTCACACTGCTCCCCACAGGCAAGTGGACCTTGACCACGGATATAAAAAGACCGTCATTCTGTGATTGTCTCTCTTGCAGCGTTAAAGGCTAGAAGCTGACTGCTGTTCCGTTGTGTAGCTGCAGCCCTCCCAGCCCTCACTTGTCCATGTGGACGATCTTAATGGGCTTTGCAGTGGGTCTGGTTCATTTTCTCACAGTGGGACAGCATTCTGTGATGGCTAATATTGTCAGGATCTAGAGCACCTAGCCGACAAATACCTGAGGATGTCTGTGAGAGAGTTTCTAAATTGGATTGAGGTGGGAAGACCCACCCTGGCCTGGGGTCCCAGTCTGAATAGAAGTTAAGCTGTCCACCAGCATTTATCGCTGTTTCCTGAGTGTGGGTACAATGAGACTAGTCACTTCCCACTCCCTCTGCTGTGCCTTCCCCACCGTATGTCACTTTCCTCAACTTGAATACGAATATCAAGAGTCCTCTTGGTCTTTTGGTCACTTCAAGTAGAAGTTTGCAAGAGGAGGGGTGGAGGGGAGAGATGGGCTAACAGTTAATGCCCTTGCCTGTAAAGCCTAAGGATCCAAGTTTGATTCCCTAAAGCCCACATAAAGCCAGATGCATGAGGTGGCACATGCATCTGGAGTTCTTTTGCAGTGTCTAGAGGCCCTGGCTTGGCCATTCTCTGTCTCTCTCTCTCTCTCTCTCTCTCTCTCTCTCTGTCTGTCTGTCTCTCAATTAAAAATAAAAATAAAAAGAACTGGGCATGGTGGTGCACACATTTAATCCCAGCACTCGGGAGACAGAGGTAGGAGGGTTGCCATGAGTTCAAGGTCAGCCTGGGACTACATAGAGAATTTCAGGACTGCTTGGGCCAGAGCAAGACCCCACCTCCAAAGGCAAAAACAAAAAGATGGGGAAGGGGAGGGCAGTGGGGAATTGGGGATAACAACTCATTGTTTGCCCACTTAATGTTGTAACTCATTATGGACAATAAAAAAATTAAAATTAAAAAAAAATGGGGAAGAAAGCCTTCTTGTGGCCAGTAGAGGGCGCTGTGCACCAAGTGCAAACAGCCAGAAAGGACCAGAGGACTGTGGTAAGGGATTCTACCTTGAAGGGGAAAACAACATTCCAGGCTTGGTAGCACACCCCTTTAATCGCAGCGCTTTAGAGGCGAGACTTTCTCTGCAGCTCAGAGCCACGTGGAGCAGCCAGGTCTGAAGGGATTTTGCCTGTGAGCAGTCCACACGGACGGAGCACACGGACGGAGGGGCCCAGCCCCAGAGAAAGGAAACTGACACCTGCTCCCTGGAAGCTATTGAGAAACCACATTAGTCTGGTCATGGCGGCTGTCTCGCTTATCCAAGGCCCATGTTCTGTTGACTAAACACTGTTTGCCAAACACCAAGCTTCTTAAGGGTGGGACCAGCTTTTGTTTCCCAGATTCTGAGCAATCTGATGATGGGGTCTTTGTTTTGCCAGCTCTGAGGTGTCTGATGACCCACAGGTGCTGGGTAGATGTTGATTGAGTGAATGAACCGTGGGTAGGATTAGCTGGCTCCCCCCCCCCCTGTAGCCCATTCCTGAGATTGGGGGATTGTTGACCATGAGATTAAGCAGTCAGGAGGATGCTCCTTGGGGGGTGGGGGGGAAGGGAAGGCCGTTCTGGGTTCAATTCAAGTGAGGGAGACTGAGAAGCCAGGCTGTATTTGTGTTTTGGCCTCAGTTTCCTTTCTGAAAGTGTGTGTAGGGGGGTGTAGAAACGGATGGAAGGCAATGATGAAGAGATGAGGGGAACACAGACTATGGGTGTAGACCCTTGGGCTGGGGTTAGGGACAGCCACAGGACCTGTTGCCCACCCCTAGCTTTAATCATTCAGGGTTTAATGACCCTGTAAACCCCAAACTGGCCTTGAACTCATGGTGATCCTCCTACCTCAGTCTCCTGAATGCTGAGATTGAAGGTGTGCTCCACCACACCTGGCAAGTCCAGATTTTTAATTAAAGGTAGAATCAGATCGATGCCCTCTTTCTCAGACATTTGCTTGTGTGATTTCCTGTATTCTTTCTTCCTCTTTTCTGTTTTTTTTTTTTTTTTCAAGGTAGGGTCTCACTGTAGCCCAGGCTGGCCTGAAATTCACTATGTAGTCCCAGGGTGGCCTCGAATTTATGGCGACCCTCCTACCTCGGCCTCCCGAGTGCTGGGATTAAAGGTGTGTATCACCATGACCATCTAACCTGTATGATTTCTATCTGGACAATCTCCAGCCTTCTGTTTCTTTCCCTTACCTCCTCTCTTGAACAGAAGTTGTCAACCTACAGCTGCCTTTTTTTTTTTTTGCCATGCTGAGGACCGAACCCAGGGCCTTACGCTTGCTAGGCAAGCGCTCATCCACTGAGCTAAATCCCAAAACCCCTTGTTTTTCTTGAGACAGGATCCCAGGAGGTAGACCAGGCTAGCCTTGAACTGGTGATGTTCTCACTTCAGCCTCCTGAGTGATGGAATTATAGTTCTACACCAATACTCCCAGTTTAGTCTTGAGGAAATGTGTCACCCTGGTAATGTTTCTCAGTTCTGAAGAGATTTTGGTGAGCCTCTCCACAGATCTTTTTATTTTTTTTGGGGGGGGGCTGTCTTTCCTATTGATGGCTTTGGACCCTGTGGCGGAAGACCCTACCTCTGTGCTGTTCTGATGCTGCCCAGGCCAATGGCTCTGCAACCCACACCTCTAGGCTTTGCGATCTCACCTTTTCCTCCCAGGTTTCCTGAGAACTTGTCATCTCTCACATAGAACCTGATGTCCTCTTCCTTGTCCCTGGTGCCCCTTCTCTTGCAGACATCCAATCCAGGAACCTGTAACTCACCTCCCTGGTCCTGTCACATCCATTTAGTCCTCAGTCACCACAGACTCAATGACTTGGTTCATTGGTGGCTTTACCCCATTTGTTATTATTACCCCTGTTCAGGTCCTGTCACTTTTCTTTTATGTGCCCACAATGATCCTGCTTCCTGGCTTCTCTTCCTCCATTGTCCACAAGGCCACTGAAGGAGCTCTTGAAGCTATGGCTCTGCCCTTGGGATCCTGTTACTTGATCATCTGGTCACTGTACCCACGGGGCCTCTATGGCACCCTGAAGAGACACTTGTGAACAAGCTTTGGTGAGCCTGAGAAGCCATGACTCAGCTGGCAACTCAAACCTGAAGCCATCGGCCCTCTTCAAAGACCAGCCTTGGGCCTGTGCACTGAGGATGTGAGAGCCCTGCTCCATGTATGCTAAGAAAGAGAAACTAGATGTGTGTTAAGGAAAAAGTGGCTTCCTAAGGGACAGAGCCACTGTCCATGTGGCCTCCAGACGGTTGTAGACCATCCCACAAGGGTGTTTCATCCACCTGAATGGATCCTTTCTTCTCCAAAATTTCCACGTGTCTCTTGGTAAACTTTGAGCCTCTACACCAGACACCTCAGCTGCCAGTTTGCTTACCTTGGAGACTTCCCCAGGCTTCGGTACAGAGCCCTTCTTTGTTTGAAAAGCTTCCTCAGGGCCCTGTGGTCAGTGCCTAGGGAGCACAGAAGCTGCCCTTGGAGAAGAAGCCTGGGTGATGGCCAGGGACACATGTTTAAATTCTTTTTTGGTTGGTCTGTTTGTTTTTGTTTTGCTTTTCCAAGAAAGGGTCTGACTCTAGCCCAGACTGACCTCACTCTGTAGTCCCAGGCTGGCCTCAAATTCAGTGATCCTCCTACCTGTGCCTCCTAAGTGCTGTGCCCAAAGGCATGTGCCACCATGCCTGGCTCGCATGCCTCAGATCTTTTTTTTTTTTAATATTTTATTTATTCATTTTTCAAGCAGAGATACAGATATATATATATGTATATATATATATATAGAGAGAGAGAGAGAGAGAGAGAGGAGAGAGAGAGAGAGAGAGAGAGAGAGAACACCAGGGCCACCACCTTGTGGGTCTGACTTATGTGGGTCCTGGGGAATTGAACCAGGGGCCTTAGGCACTGGAGGCAAGTGCCTTAACTGCTGAGCCATCTCTCCAGCCCCCTCAGATCTTTTTTAAAAAAATATTTATATGTTTGAAACAGGTAGATCGAGAAAACGGGTGCACCAGGGCCTCTAACTATTGCAAATGAACTCCAGACGCATGTGCTACTTTGTGGGTAATGGAACCTGGGTCCTTAGACTTTGCAGGCAAGTGCCTTAACCATTTAGCCATCTCTCCAGCCCATGCTTCAGATCTTTGTAACTGAAACTCACAACTGGAGAGGGCTCAGGGCTTTGGTCAAGCACAAGGCTGTTTTTGTTGTTGTTGCTCATTTGTTTTGTTTGGTTTTGGTTTTGGAAGGGTTGGTTAGGGATTAAACCCAGGCCTCTGAGCCTGCTAAACATGGGATCTACCACTGAGCTATATATACCCCACACCTTCTTTTCCTTGTGCCCAAGCTGGAGTGCAGCAGATGTTCACAGACTCCATCGACAATGTAGACACCTCCAAGTTAGTGTACTTCAACCTGAACTCATGGGCTCAAGACATCCTCCTGTCTCAGGCTTCCAAGTGCTGGGATTACAGTCATGTACCACAACACCAGGCTCAGATCTTGAGTGTGAGGCCAGTCTGGGCTACCTAGCAAGTTCCAGGCCAGCTTCAGCTACATAGTAGGACTGTCTCAAAAAAAGAAAAAAACAAAGCTGGGCATGGTAGCACCCACCTTTAATCCTAGCACTCACTGAGGTTGGAGAATCACCATGAGTTCAAGACCAGCCTGGGTTATTGAGTGACTTCCAGGTCAACGTGGGTTAAAGTGAGACCCTGCCTCACAAACAAAACAATAAACAGAAAAGGACTAAACAAGAGCTATAAATTTATTGACCTTGACATAAAAAAAAGACATTCCGGGCTGGAGAGATGGCTCGGTGGTTAAGGCACTTGCCTCCAGTGCCTAAGGACCCGGGGTTCAATTCCCCGGTACTCACATAAACCAGACCCACAAGGTGGTGGCCCAGGTGCACTCTCTCTCTCACTCTCTCTCTCTCTCTCTCTCTCTCTCTCTCTTTCTCTCTCTCTTTCTCTCTGTATCTCTGCTTGAAAATGAATAAATAAAGAATGCCTGCAAAAAGACATTCCTATTTTTTAATATTTATTAATTTATTCATTTAAGAGAGAGAGAATGCATGGCATGTCAGGGTCTCCAGCCACTGTACACAAACCATATGTATACCAGATGCATGTGCTACCTTGTGCATCTGTCTTTATGTGGGTCCTGGGGGATCAGGCTTTGCAGCAAGTGACTTTAACTGCTGAGCCATCTCTCCATATAGTGTATATATATATATATATATATATATATATATATATATATAATGTATAATTTTATTTTTAATTTTTGAGACAGCCCTCACTATGCAGCCCAGTCCAGCCTCTGTCTCAGCATTCCTGAATGCTTGGCTTGGTGCTAGGATATCAGGTATGGACCACCATATTTAAAAAAAAAGCATTCTTAAATAAGATGCAAAAAGCAAAGTATTAATAAATTTGCCTTCAGCAAAATGTAAAGACCATAAACTTGAAAAGAAATCATAAAAAAGGGAAAATTCCAGCCACAATATGGAAGAATATATTTACCATATTTATAATCCAGAAAGGGTCTTCTACATCCCAAATATATCATGAGCAGCTGCAAATTGTAAGGAATAGACATACACTAGAGAAACAGAGCTGGGCATGGTGGTGCTTGGCTATACACCTGCACTTGGGAGGCTGAAGAGGGAGGATTGTAAATTTAAGGCCAGTCTGGGCTACACACTGAGGCTCTTTCAAGAAGAAAGAGCTGGGGGGGGGCACACCTTTAATCCCAACACTGGGGAGACAGAGGTAAGAGGATTGCTGTGAGTTCAAGGCCAGCCTGGGACTACATGGTGAATTCCAGTTCAGCCTGGGCTAGTGTGAGACCCTACCTGAAAACAAGAGAAAAGAGAGAATATAATAATGTACATCACGGTGCACATGTGTCATCCTAGCACTCAAGTAGGAGAATTGTGACTCCGAGGCCAGCTTGGGCAACACAGCTTCCCACAAGAAGTGAATGCAGAAGACCTCAGAGGGTGGGGCGTGGAAATGGCAATATTTCTAAGACATATGCTTGGTTAAGTGGGAAAAACAAGTGGTATGATATTGAATATTCTGTGCAGTTTAGCCCAACTATGTGAAAAGGAGAAGTGAATGTTATATATCCATATAGATATGTATCTAAAAATCTTCACGCCCATAATCAATTACCAGCAACTCAGGAGGCTGAGGCAGAAATTCTACCGGGAGTTTGAGATGAGCCTGATCTATATAATGAATCATACAGAAGGAGTTTCAGAACACCAAAACAAAAATAAACTAATTTTAATTTATGGAAAAAATATATTTAAAAAAGGGGGGGCTGGAGAGATGGCTTATCGGTTAAAGCGTTTGCCTACAGAGAAGAAGGATCAGAGTTCGATTCCCTAGTACCCATGTAAAGCCAGATGTACAAGGTGGCACATGCGTCTGGGATTTGTTTGCAGTGGCTGAAGGCCCTGGTGCACCCATTCTCCCTGTCTGTCTGTCTGTCTCTCTCTCTCTCTCTCTCTCTCTCTCTCTCTCTCTCTCTTGGTTTTTCAAGGTAGGGTCTCGCTCGCTCTAGCCCAGGCTGGCTGACCTGGAATTCACTATGTAATCTCAGGGTGGCCTTGAACTCCTGGCGATCCTCCTACCTCTGCCTCCTGACTGCTGGGATTAAAGGCGTGCGACACCATGCCCTGCTGTCTCTCTCAGTAAAATAATATATATATATATATATATGTATATATGTATATATATATATATATTTTGGTTTTTCGAGGTAGGGTCTTGCTCTAGTCCAGGCTGACCTGGAATTCACTATGTAGTCTCAGGGTGGCCTTGAACTCATGGCAATCCTCCTACCTCTGCCTCCCGAGTGCTGGGATTAAAGGCGTGCGCCACCACGCCTGGCTAAAATATATATTTTTTAATGTCAGAAAAGGCTGAGAAGAATATGGAAACCCTCAGAGAATGATGGGATGAACAAGGTACCCACAGCCACAGCCATTCAATCAACACAGGATAAGCCAGGGTGACAAACCAACAATTTTCAACACAAAGACCCCTAAGCTCACAACATTAAAGCAGCCTTAATACTCACCCACCACGACTCAGGGAACGGAGCAGAAGAGGGGGCGGAAAGATTGTGAGAGCCGTGGTGGGGGAGACTATCCAGAGGCATGGCACCCCTCAGTAACAACACACTTGGGCCAGGAGGACCGGGCTGAGTACTAGGCTATCCATGTTCCCTTGCCACAAGGACGGATCCAGACGACCCATGGAGGAGGATATCCAGCTAATTGGGGATGAGGAGGGGGGCATTGGGGAATTGGGGATAACAACTCATTGTTTGCCCATTAAATAATGTAATTCATATGGACAATAAATAAATATATATATATTAAAAAAAAGAAAAGGCTGAGAAGATGGCTCATAGTTACAGGTGCTTGCTCTCAATGCCTGTTGGCCCAAGTTCACTGCCCCAGTCCCCACATAAAGCCAGATGCACAAAGTGCCATATGCATCCAAGATTTGTTTGCAGGCAAGAAGCCCTGGTGTGCCCATTCTCTCTCACAAATAAATAAATGAAAATATTAAAAAATGTCAGAAGCCAATAGTGGTGGTGAACACTTTTAATCCTAACACTTGGGAGGCAGGAGGTTCGCAGTGAGTTCAAGGCCAGTCTGAGGATACATAGTAAATCCCAGGTCAGCCTGGGCTAGAGGGAGACCCTTCCTGGAAAAACAAACAAATATGCCTGAAAGGATAATAAAGAAATGATCTCTGTGGTTAATTACCGCAGGGGAGTTTGCAGAGAGCCGGGGAAGCTGAGAGGAGTTTTGAGGAGAGAAGTTTGGGGTTCTTTTTACTCAGTATTACTAGGCTGGGGGGCAGCTGCCTTGGAAATACCTTGCCTATTTTCTGCAAGCTCTGAGTTCAATCTCCAGAGTCAATCAGTCAATTAATTGGAAAAGGTGGCACGCAGAGCGAGGGGAAAGTAGTTAATGCTTGCTTTTCATAGCAGGGAGCTGATAGGTAATCTCTGCTAAAAAAATCTAATTATGGTTTTGGGGGGAAATCATTAGAAGTTATCTTTGAAGAATGGAAGGGTGGATTGGGAGACAATTGTTTTTCTGTGCTGTTTGGGTTTGGGCCTCTCATCACACGTCCCCAAAAGGCTCCTTAGAGATGTCCCCGTCCCCCACCGAGGCCTCCCAGAGCTCCAGAACGAGGCCAAATGCTCCCAGGGTGGCTCAGAGCTGCCTGGCAAAGGAAGCAAAAGTGCTTTGAGGAGGTGTCGCCTCCTAGGTGGCTGGAATGTCATCTTTCCTAATGAGCACTCCTAGGTGTCTGGAATGTCATCTTTCCTAATGAGCACGCAGGAAGGGGGTAAGACATACCAGTGACTTCGTTTCCTTTCTATGATAGTTGTGGGCTGAGCTACTGATAAGCTGTAGAGGGGATCTGTCCCCAAGGGACAGGGCTTAGCCCAGTTATTCCCAAGCAACTCCATATTCATTATTCTGTATCTGTTTGCCCAGCCCGCCTCACCATTAGCTGTCAGGATGTGCAAATCCTCCCTGCCAGTGTTATCAGCCCGCCTCTGGAGATTAGGGCTGAGAGCAAATGACCCTGATTTTCAATGCCTAGTCCCCACTGCACTGATCAACTCCATACCTAGAGCCCAGGAATCCTGTAGCCAGGGTGTGGAGCGCACACCTGTACTGGACCACATGAGAAGGGAGGATCGCTGGAGCCCAGGATTTCAGGATGAGCCTGTCTGTTAACAAAAAAGTAGATAAGAAAAGAGAGAGAAGAGGAGAGGAAAACAAACTTCTTTCTTTTTTTTTTTAAATGTATTTATTTGAGAGAGAGTGAGAGAAAAAGGCAGGCAGAGAGAGAGAGAGAGAAAGTAGACACACCAGGGCTTCCAGCCACTGCAAATGAACTCCAGATGCATGCACCACTTTGTACAGCTGGCTTTATGTGGGTACTGGGGAATCAAACTCTGGTTGTTAGGTTAGGGCTTTGCAGGCAAGTGCCTTAACTGCTGAGCCATCTCTCCAGTTCTAAACTTTCAAATTTCAAATTCATTCATTAATGGAATCTAAAAAAAGGTTATCTCTTGGGCTGGGGAGATTTCTCAACAGTTAAGGGTACTTGCTTGCAAAGCCTAACAGCCTGGGGTTAATTCTCCAGAATCCACATAAAGCCCGACTCACAGTGGTATATACATCTGGGGTTCATTTTCCATGGTATGAAATTCTGGCGCACACACACACGCATGCATGCACAAGCATTTGCATGTGTGTGTGTGTGTGCATGTATATGTTAGTTTTTTGTTTGTTTGTTTGTTTTTTGTTTTTTGAGGTAGGGTCTCACTCTAGCCCAGGCTGACCTAGAATTCACTATGTAGTCTCAGGGTGGCCTTGAACTCACAGTGATCCTCCTGCCTCAGTTCTCCAGAGCACTAGGATTAAAGGCATGGACCATCATACCTGGCAATAAAAATATTTTTATTTATTTATTTTTATTACTTTAATTTTAATTTAATTTAATTTAATTTAATTTATTTACAAACAGAGAGACAGCGAGGGAGAGTGACGCACAGAGAAAGAGAGAGAATGGGCGTGCCAGGGCCTGTTGTGGCTACAACTGAACTCGATGCATGCACCAGGCTTTATGTGGGTATTGGAGAATTGAACCCAGGCCATCCGGCATTGCAAGCAAGTGCCTTAACCGCTGAGCAATCTCTCCAGCCCAAGAAAAACAATTAAAACATTATCTCCAAGGGGCTGGAGAGTTGGCTCGGAAGGTAAAGGTGCTTGATTGGAAAGCCTGCTGGCCCAGGGTTCGATTCCCTAGTACCCATGCTAAAGCCAGATGCACAAAGTGGTGCATGCATCTGGTGTTTGTTTTCAGTGGTAGGAGGCCCTGAAATGGCCCATACTCTTTCTCTCTCTCTCTCTTCTCTCTCTCTGTTTGCGAATAATTAAAAAAGAAAATGAAAAGGTGATCTAAAAGGAGAGAGAACAGTGGCTACCAGAGAGTTGCCTGGTCTAGGCCAGACTCAAGAACTCTTGGCAATCCTGCCTCAGCCTCCTAAGTGTTGAGTATGAGGTATGAGCCACCATGGTGCTGCTTGGTTTTGGTGGCTTTGTTTGTTTGTTTCTGGAGACAGACTCTCACTCTAGCCCAGGCTGACCTGGAACTCACTCTGTAGCCCAGGCTGACCTTCAAATCACTGTGACCCTCCTGCCTCAAGCCTTTGGCGTGCTGGGACTAAAGTTGCAAGCCTGGTTTTCCATGCCTGTTGCTAAGAAAGAATTTTGAATGTTCTTGCAACAAAAGAATGATCCAGAGGCTGGAGAGACGGCTCGGCAGTTACAGTGGGTTCAATTCCCTAGTACCTGCGTTACAGCCAGATGCACAAAGTGGTTCATGCATCTGGAGTTTGTTTGCAGTGGTAAGAGGCCCTCATGCATCCGTTTCCTTTATCTGTCCTCTCTTTCTCTCTCTCTGCTTTCAAATAAATAAAAACATTTAAAAAATAAAGTAAGGTGGCTGTAGAGATGGCTCAGCGGTTAAGGCACTTGCCTCCAGAGCCTAAGGCCCTGGTTTCAATTCCCCAGGACCCACATAAACCAGACCCACAAGGTGGTGGCCCTGATGCACTCTCTCTCTCTCTCTCTTTTTCTCTGCCTCTCTCGGCTTAAAAATGAATAAATAAAATATTTAATAAATAAATAAATAAAGTAAGTAAGTAAGTAAGTAAGTGGCTGCAGAGATGACTCAGAGGTTAAGGCACTTGCCTGCAAAGCCTAACAACTCAGGTTCGATTCCCCAGTGCCCATGTAAAGCCAGATGCACACAGTGGTGCATGCATCTGAAGTTCATCTGCAGTGGCTAGAGGCTCTGACTTGCCCATTCTCTCTCTCTCTCTCTCTGTGTCTCTCTCTCTGCTTATAAATAAATAAAAATAAATTTTGCACTGTGCCCCATAAATATATAAAATTATTGTGTAAACTGGGCGTGGTGGCGCACGCCTTTAATCCCAGCCCTTGGGAGGCAGAGGTAGGAGGATCGCTGTGAGTTCAAGGCCACCCTGAGACTACAGAGTGAATTCCAGGTCAGCCTGGACTAGAGCGAGACCCTACCTTGAAAAACCGAAAAAAAAAATTATTGTGTGAATTAAACTTAAATGAAATTACCATCCTGAGTGACATTAAAGAAAGGCCAGGGGCTCATGTGAGGACCGAAGAACCAGGTCCCCGAAGGAGGGAGGGAGGAAGGGAGGGAAAGAGGAGGGGAGCTGGCCAAGGACATGAGTGGTCAGGTCAACACCCCGCCTACCCACTTTTGCTGTTTGCAGTTAGACAGCGCTGCTCTGGGGATGCTGGCCACGACTCAGCTGTCAGTGGAGGAGGGGTTTTTCTCACTGTCTCTCCCTGTGCTTGGGTGCCTGGATTTTCTTTTTCAACTTAAATTTGTGACCAGCCATGGTAGTGCATGCCTTTAATTCCAGCACAAGGTAGGAGGATTGCTATGAGTTCAAAGCCAGTCTGAGACTACATAGTAAATTCCAGATCAGCCTGGGCTAAAGTGAGACCCCTCATAAAAGGGGGGGTGGGGCTGGAGAGATGGCTCAGCAGTTAAGGCACTTGCCTCCAGAGCCTCAGGACCCGGGTTCAATTCTCAGTACCCATGTAAACCAGATGCACAAAGTGGCACATGCTTCTGGAGTTCATTTGTAGTAGCTAGAGACCCTGGTATACCCACTCCCTCTCTCTGTCTCTCTTCTATCCCTCTCTGCTTACAAATAAAATAAAAAGTATATTTTAAAAAAGAAAGATATTTCTATTAGGTTTAGTATAACTCATTAAAAAAGGATATGTTGGTTATTAGTTTCTGAATAGTGACCTTATTCTGGGCTAATATATCTCCAATTTCCCATTTCATATTTCTTAGCAATTTCTCCTCTCCTCCCCTTAACTCTTTTATTAAAAGAGGAGGTAGAGAGTATGAGAGAGAGAGAGAGAGAGAGAGAGAGAGAGAGAGAGAGAGAGAGAGAGAGAGAGAGAATGGGCATGTCAAGGAATGTAAATGAAGAAACTCCAGATGTACGTTCCATTTTGTGGATCTGACTCTGTGTGGCTACTTGGGAATTGAACCCAGGCCATCAGGCTTTGCAAGCAAGTGCCTTTAGCCACTGAGCCATCTCTCTAGCCCTCCCCTTACCTCTTTTTCCTCACCTTTTTAGTCTCTCTCTCCCCCCCTTCCCTTTCTGTCCCCTCACCCACCCAAAAACAGAGATTACCTCCCTACCTCCTTGGCACTGTGCTCCTCCCAGAAGTGCCTTCTCCCTATTGGGAGATTCGCATGCCTGTCTGATTCCAGGAGCAGGTGCCCCTCATTGTCAGGGAGGGATGGGGAGTGGTCAGAAGACTAGAGAAGGATTTCCATGAGGAAGGAGGATTGATTCTGTGGGCTAAGGACAGGCTCAGTAGGCACTCACCACACCCCAGGGGCTGTCCCCAGCATCCAGAAGGAAGTTTCCTAAACCTGGCATGGTGGCACACACCTTTAATCCCAGCATTGGTAGGAGGGTCACTGTGAGTTTGAGGCCAGCCTGAGACTACAGAGTGTGTTCCAGGTCAGCTTGGGCTAGAATGAGACCTTACCTAGAAAAATAAAAAATAGTTCACACCTTTAATCCCAGCACTCAGGAAGCAGAAGTATCAGGATGGCTGTGATTTTGGGGCCAGCCTAGAGTGAGTTCCAGGTCAGCCTGGGCTACAGTGAGTAGAGTGAGTGAAAAAAAAAAAGAAGAAAAGAAAAGAAAATTTGCTGAGACTTGCCAAATGAGAAGTATTTGAAGAGTAATGAAGAGAGGAAGGGGGCAGAGTTATGCCTCAGTGGTTAAAAGCACTTGCTTGCAAAGCCTGGCACCCCAGATTCAATTCCCCAGGACCCATGTAAAGCCAGATACACTAAGTGGTGCATATATCTGGAATTTGTTTGCAGTAGCAAGAAGCCCTGGCGTGCCCATACTCACTCTCTGTGTCTGCCTCTTTCTCTCTGAGTAAGTAAGTAAAGAGAGAGAGAGAGAGAGAGAGAGAGAGAGAGAGAGAGAGAGAGAAAGGGCCTGCAGGCCCGTGAGAATGAGCAGGGCCCGAGTGCCAGTTTGGAGGGTCAGTGACCCGGGTAGAAAGCTGGGCTGGCGAGGAAGAACTTTTGCCTAGGATGGAGAAGTGTGTGATGGTGGTGACTGGCCAGGGGCATGGAAGAAACCATTGTCCATAGAGCAGGAATGGCAGAAGAGATGTCCTTGAGGAAGAGACAGACCAAATCAGCACCTGGACCCCTGCCTCTACATCTGGGCTCTTGAATGTAAAAACTACTACAAGCATTGTGGAGAGACACGAAAATGGGTTGGGGCATAGCAGGTTGGAGAGGGGATTCTGTGACCTATGTCTCTGCTTCTTGTAGTCCTGGGGACCATTGAGTTCAGGACCTCTTCGTCTGAGCTACACAAGCAGCAGAGTTGAGACGTCATGGCTACAAACGTTGGCTTCTGGAGTTCTGAGCCTCTCTGCGCCTCCTTTCTTTTCAGTGCTGGAGATTGGGTGCAGAGCTAAACAAGCACTCTGCACCGAGCTACAGCCCAGCTCCTAAATGATTTCAATTCAGTAGCTCTAGTGACCTCTAGACTGTTACCTCTGGGGCACTAAGTATTATGATGCTTACGTTGCACATATCATGTTTCTCTGCAGAGTATTTAGAGAGAAAAAAATCTTTCTTTTATAAAAACACTTTTCTTTACTCACTTGAGAGAATGGGTGTGCCAGGCTCTCTTTCTGATGCAAATGAACTCTAAACACATGAGCCACTTTGTGCCCATGGCTTTATATGGGTATTGGGGAATCGAACCAGGGCCAGCAGGCTTTGCAAACAAGCGCCTTTAATCACTGAACCATCTAACCATCTACCTAATTCTCCCTTCCATAAAAAAAAGAACCTCCCCAACTTTCTGTTAACTTATTATTACTCTAAAGTTTCCAGGCAGAGCCAGAGGTGTGGCTCAGAGAAAGTCCAGAAAATTAATTTGTTTTCCCTTGTTTCTTGGTCATTTTTCCCCCTAATCACAGGCAATGGGGAAGCTGAGGAATCGTCTAGAAGGGCTAGGTTAGGCATAACTGCATGGTACCACAATGAGCTGGTTTCTCCCCCGACTTCTTTAGCATCCTCATTAGAACTTTGCCTAACCAGCCTGCTTTGACGACCCCTGAACTGGCCACTGTGCCCTGATCCTCTGGCAGAGGGTCTTTAGCACCCTGGTTCCTGGATACTACAGAGTGCAGGCCAGGCAAGGGCTGGGCTGGGACCCAGGAATCAAGTGACTTCACGTGTGTGGAATACACCTGCCTGGTGACAAGTGACAACAGTGGGCTGTGGAAAAGTTGTCAGGACCTGGGAGAAGGAGAGGCCTGGGACCATTTCCAAAACCCAGCTCACATGGAAGCTGCCTGCTGCTTGGATGTGTGCGATGGCTGGGCCACGTGACCCCAGGGCAGGGAGGGATGCTGTCCAGATGCTGGACTTGGGGCCCCAGAGGACAGAGCACACAAAGGCTGTCTGGGTTGGAGGCATCTGGTTCTAAGCCTCACTCCTAAGGGACACGCAGGTGACAATGCAAAGTATTTGCATTTTTGTACAGTACTCCTACTATCAAGTAAAGTACTTCTGTCACCAAGTACAGGACTTCTACAGTATACTCAGTAACTCTGAAGGAAAATCCTTCACAAAACTGTAACTCCCCTAACAATTCAGCTTCCTAAACAGTCTGAATTTCTGTCTACCGCAGAGATCTTTGGAGAGAGATGTGACATTCTTTATAAGCAGTGTCGCCTGCTCTCCAAACATCTTCCCCTCCCACGAGAACAGAGGGAGCTGTGTGACAACTTTTCTGCTTTGCTGACCAGACCTGACCCCCCTCCAGACGCTCCACCCACCCAGATCCACACTGTGAGGGGAGGCCAGGCCCCTTCTGCTGCATGACAAAAGTGGTCGCCTTCCCTCCCAGGACTGCTCTGTCCACTGTAAAAGTCTCCCAATCCACATCTACATCCTTCTCTGGCTGTTAGCTAATTGCCCAATTACTTTATTTTCCCAACAGGGCTGTCCAGAGAATCCACATTCAGGAGCCCAGACCAGGGTCTCAGGAAGCTTTGGGAGTCTACAAGATTTGCCCTCTGTTTGTCTGTCTGCGTCTCACACTGCCCTGCCCCCACCAGGACCCAACCCTGGGGACTGGTCTCCAGCTTGTCTGAGACTGATGGGTGCCTCCAGCCCATCCCACTTCGGTGACCAGGGCAGGTACTGGGAATGGTTGCAGGTGTGGAAAGAATCAGCCTGCTCTGTAGGTATTGATCCGAACTGAATCTGGAGAGGCTGTCACGGTTCTGGGCCCATTTTCTCTAAAATGTCTGATGTTGGGCTGGAGAGAGGCTCATCAGTTAAGTGCACTTTCTGCATAAGCATAAGGGCCTGAGGGATGTGAGCACACTTGCCTGTGCATCCATTCTCTCTCTCTCTCTCTCTCTCTCTCTCCTATTTCTCTCTACTTGCAAATAAATAAATATATTTTAAAGAAACTGGTGGAAGTGTGATGGAGCAGAACACCCGGTAACTTTCTCCTCCATCCACCGCAGGAGGCAAGTGCCTAATTCACCACAAGGGCGCATATATGTGCACACACCACATAACATACATCTACACACAAGCAAAAGCAAAAGAAAATGTCTGATGCTATCAACTTGCAGAAATAGAGGATGTCCTTGGTGGAAAAGGAGTTCAGCTTCTCAATATGAATTACACATGCAGGCAGGCTCCCAGGAGCCTCTCTCTCTCTCTCTCTGGGACCCAATGCAACATGAGGACCCAGGCACATACTGCAGATCCTGTAAGAGGGGGTGTCCCAGGTTGGCTGAGGGCCCAAGATCCTGTAAGAAGAGGTGGCCCAGGTTGGCTGAGGGCTTGGTTTTGGACAGAGGCAGGGAGCAGAGCAACAGCAGGGAAGGGTCCCTTCACTCCACTGTCTTCTCTGGAAATTGAAGCTTCCATCTACCTGATCTGTCCACTTGGGTGTTCATGGCACCCACAAGTCAGGGAGTCAGCAGTACCAGCCTTAAGAGTCCTGGGCAGCTAGTCCCTGCTGGACCACAGCACGACCTTGGGCGTTATAGCCTTGGGACCATCTTGGTGATGATAAACCACGGGGTTTCCTCTCATCCATTGGCAAGGGTGGTGAACTCTTGAATATTTATGCAACACCAGCCATAAAGGGCTTCTAGGGACTAAGGGCCACAGGTCCTGGTTGCTCGTAAATGTGACACCTCTGTGCCTTTTGGCCTGACTTAAGCCCCAAATGTTGGCATCCCCTAAATCCTTTCCTTGCTAATCACTTGCAAAGGAAGGCACCAGTGTTTCTTTTGAAGGCCAGGCTTGTCACCAAGCTATCTGGAGGGCCTGTTTGGGCCGGATGCAGGGTGGGGGCCTTATAGTTCAGGGGATCCTCACTATGAGATGTGAAGTCCAGGACAGGATTAGTTTTTATTTTGCCAGTGCTGGGGTAGAACCCAGAGCTTTGCACATGCTAGCAAAGCACTCTACCACTGAGCTACATCCCAGCCCCCCCTCCAAGATGGGATTTGAATTCCTCCTTGAGGATTACCCAGTTTCCTTGGAAACAGAGGTGGGAGGGAAGTGAGAGCAGAAGCAGCTAAGGTCATGGTTCTGAGATTCCTCTCTCCCTGTCAGCTGTCAGGATTTCTGGATGTATCTCAGTCTATGAACTTTCCCTACTCACAGCTGTTTGATCTTGAGCAAGTCGTGGAACAGTTTGATGCCTCAGTTTCTTCATCAACAAAGTGGAGATGACGACAACCTCCTCCCTACCCATTATGTAGGTAAAGAGTTACTGAGTCAGGCTGAGGCTATAGCTCCTGTGGTGGAGTCCTCTCCTAGAAGTGTGAAGCCCTGCGTTTGATCCCTAACATTAATAAAGCCGGC